>JAXQQM020058528.1:0-41631 GCA_034641835.2 Pinus albicaulis
AATCACACATTAACTCAATATGTATGGGGAAAGCCTATAGCTGAAAACCCCGCAGCTATTGTGTATATTATAATGGAGAAATCAAGTAACCAAACAAGTACAATACTCCTCACAAGTACTCAGTACTCTCTCATGAAGTTACTCACAATCTGACTCAGTTTTGAACAAGTCTGAGGTTCAAAACTCCCCGCCAATCGCCTTGCCTCTATTGCGCAATCATGGCCTGTATATGAAGAGGTTCAAGGTTCGAATCCCCTTCCCTTGATTGCGTAATTGTCATGGACAATTCCTCCAAGTGTAATGCAAATCTCATGCAAAACAAATCTACCAACCGATAGCTTTACTCACCCTTTCATCTACCTCTTCCACTGGTCTCCACTGAACTGATCATGCACTGTAGTGAACTGAAGTGTTCTTGAGTTGACTAATGAGTTAATATTTAGTGAATTAAATATTATTTAATTCACTCCACTCATATCTAGTTGATTAGTTAGCTAACTAATCCCAACTAGTTCAACTAAAACAAACAGAACAAAACTCCACTATCTGTCCCGTTAACTCCTCCAAAACTTCTGCCACTGAAGTCTAACTGAAGCCAACCATGCAAGATGCCATCAAACCCTAGGAACCACGTGATTCCTTGTGTCAGTTGCATGAGCCACCTCCATGACTCAAACCGAAGTGCGCCAAGAGAGTAAACTGCTGTTTATAGTCAAAATATTATTAAGGGTAAATAATATTTGACTTCCATATTTTTAGGAGATCAGTCTAAAAATAGCCTGGGTCCTAAAAATAAGGGTCTCATCTATTTTTACCGAAATGTCGCATACTTTAAGAATCTCCAAGTAGAATTCCCAAATTATGCTCCGTATGTCTAAAAATAGACATAGTCTAAAAATAGACTTTGCGCCAGAATTTGCCTGCGGGCCCACTTAGTGAAGGCGACTTCATTTCACTAAGCTCCATCATCTTGCTGCATTCTCAACACTCCCTCTCAGCAAGATATGGATTATCCGCAATCCCTATCCTGCCTCTGTGGAATTCGAACTTGCTCCTGGTGAGCGCCTTCGTCAGGATGTCGGCATCCTGATCCTCCGTGGGAACATATGAAAGCATCATGATCCTCCGCTGAACACAATCTCTGATGTGATGGTACCTGATGTCGATATGTTTTGACCTATCATGAAATACTGGATTAGCCGAGAGCTTGATGCAGCTCTGGTTATCACAGTAGATCACTGTAGGCTCCAAATGCAACCTGAACAAACCTGTGAGGATCTTCCTCATCCAAATAGGCCTCACATGCAAATGCAAGCTTGCTGCCATGTACTCTACTCTCGCTCGAACCGGAAAAGACGATCTGCTTCCTGCTGTACCAGGAAATCTCTGTCGACCCAATGCTGAAAACTCCTCCAGAAGTGCTCTTCCGGTCCGTTGGACTCCCTGCCCAATCTGCATCAGTGAAGCCAGAAAGCTTCACTCCATCCTCCCGTCTGTACCATAGACCATATCCCGATGTGCCTCTGATATAGCGCAATACATGCTTGCCTGCCTTCCAAAAGAGCTTGGTAGGCTTAACCATAGCTTGCGAAAGCCGGTTAACTGCATAGCATATATCGGGTCGTGTATTGACCAGATACATAAGCGACCCCACCAACTGTCGATAGACAGTGGCATCCACTACCTCCGCTGAAGTAGCATCCTCCTTCCTCCAACCACCAGGAAGAGGAGTGTCAACAGGCTTGCAGCCTTGCATGTTGAACCTCTCCAGAATCTCCCGGGCATACTTGCCCCGAGAAACAAACAGTCCTCCGCTGCGCTGCCAAATCTCCAATCCCAGGAAATAATGAAGGATGCCCAAGTCCTTCATCTCAAACTCTCGTGCAAGATCCTCCTTGCATGAAAGTATCAACTGCTCATCGCCAGTCAAAATCAGATCATCTACATACAGTACGATGATCAACAGCTTTCCCTCCACCACAATCTGGTACAGGTTTGGATCCGCCTCACTCTTGGAGAATCCAAGCCCGGTGAAGTAGCTGTCTATCCGAGTGTACCAAGCACGAGGTGCTTGCTTCAGCCCATACAGTGCTCTCTTGAGTCGGCACACATGCGACTCACCGCTGAAGATCTCAAAACCTTCAGGCTGCTCTATGTACACCTCTTCCTCAATAACTCCATTGAGGAACGCAGTCTTCACATCCATCTGATGAATGTGCCACCCCATCTGCGCTGAGAGAGCAAGGATCGTCCGTATGGAAGAGTACCTTGCGACAAGTGCAAAAGTCTCCTCATAGTCAATCCCCTCGATCTGTGAGAAGCCACGGGCGACAAATCTCGCCTTGTACTTCTCCACACTCCCGTCAGCCGCCTGCTTCACCTTGTAGATCCATCGCGAACCTACAACCGATTTCCCAACCGGTCTTGGGACAATCTCCCATGCACTGTTCCTGATGATCGAATCATATTCTTCGATCATGGCATCAACCCATGCGGGTTCCTCCACAGCTTCCTCAAAAGAGGATGGCTCTGTCACAACACATCGACTCATAAGAGCCATGTATCCAGTGTACCGATCCGGTGACTGTCTCTGTCTGCGCTGTGCTGTAGGTGGTCCTACAACCTTCTCTGCATCCCGAGCCAGTCGCTCAGCTTCTGTAGTGCGCATGCGCCCTCTGATGGTTGGCGCTGCCTGGGTGGTTTCTTCCACCTCCCGAACCTCCTCTTGTGGCTGATCCACATCCGGAAGCTCCTCCTTAGGAACTAACAGCTCCTCATCTGCATGCAAGTGTAGCTCCCTCTCAAGCGAACACCGCATGGCTTTCTCCTCCTGAAATTTTATATCCCGTCGCACAACAGTCTTTCGACTGTCTGACAAATACACCCTATAGTTGTGAGGTGTATCAGTGTACCCCAAAAATATTCCAACCTCAGCAGTTGGATCCACCTTCCTTCTTGCATCCTTCGTCACATGCATGTAGACAGGAGAACCAAAAATCCGCAAATGGGAAATATCAGGCCTCTTGCCAGAATAAGCCTCCTCCGGTGTACTCATGCCAAGAACCTTGTGAGGACAACGGTTCCGCACATACACTGCTGTATTGCATGCCTCAGCCCACAAGTGAAGGGGTAGGCCCTGATCATGCAACATCGCCTGTGCAGCACCCACGATCGTTCTGTTCTTCCGCTCAGCCACCCCGTTCTATTGTGGGTTATGGGGTGCGATGAGCTCTCTCCGAATCCCTTCTGCGCTGCAGAACTCCTTGAATTCAGCCGAGATGAATTCACCACCGTTATCACTCCTTAGAGCAATCACCTTCTTTCCCGACTCCTTCTCGACCAGTGCTTTAAACTCACAGAACTTCGCGAATGTATCGCTCTTCTTCTGCATGAAGAAGATCCAGCACTTTCGAGAGAAATCATCAACAAAGATCACATAATACTTGTGCTTTATTGTCGAAGCAACTGAGAAAGGACCACACACGTCTGTGTGAACTCTCTCAAGGATCGTCGTGGCGTGACTATCCTTCTCGTGAAAGGTGGCTTTCACATACTTCCCTAAAGTACACCCCTTGCACTGATCTGACTGCGCAAGGGTGCCCTTAGGAAGTCCAATAGAAATCTGCTGCAGAATCTTCAAAGCTCCATGGTGAAGATGGCCCAATCTCCTGTGCCATAGTTCGCCCTCATCATCCCGGCTCACCACATCTCCAGCCTTGCATGCCATAGTTGCGCAGTCATCTACCTGCAACTGATAAAGGTTTTGAGTTCGAACCCCTATCTTCCGGGTCTCTCCAGTAGTCTTACTGCGCAGGAAAGCTTTTCCTTCGCCGAAGACCACATCATAACCCTTATCCTCCAACATCGCTACTGAAATCAGGTTCTTCTTCAATCCAGGTACATGCATGACATCCTTTAAGACAAAGGGTTTACCAGACTCCCTCTGAAGGGATACGGTACCGATACCAGTCGCACTGTATCTACCGTCATCGCCCATCTCGATGTGCATACCCAAATCCTTGTCCTCCAGATCTGAGAACAACTCCCGATCTCCCGTCATATGAAATGACGCACCGCTGTCCAAGAACCACACCGATCCCATCACACTTTAAACCAAGCATGCAATCAGTGAAAAGTCAAGCTCGAACTGTGAAGCCAAAGCTTCTCCATCTGCAGATCTTCCCGCTTGCTTGTTCTTCTTCTTCTTTGGACAATTGGTAGCATAATGTCCGTGATCATGGCAGTGAAAACACTTCACTTTCGCCATATCCTGCTTCTTGCCCTTAGCTCCAGAATGAGAGGTTTTCTCACCCTTCCCTTTCTTAGCTTTGGACATCAAAGCGCAGTTTTCTTCATCAGCTCCCTTTGATGAAGATCCATCTCGAGTAGTCCTCCTGATCTCCTCCTGCATGAGATCCGCCCAAAGGCGCTCCCATCCCGGCAGCTTCTCCCGACCATTGACACTGTCTTGATATGAGTGCCAAGCCTTCGGAAGACCAAGGAGAGCCAGGTCGACCATGTCCTCTTCATCGACAGTAACTCCCACACTTCCCAGCTCCATCTTGATGTTCCTGAGCTTATCTTTGAGCGCCAGCTTCCTTTGGTCACTCTTACTCTGGAATAGATCCGTCAAAGCTTTCCACATTAAATATGGAGTAGCCTTTCCATGCAGGCTGGATACAATATGATCCTTGACGCCCTCCAACAGGATCCTTCGACATTTCGCGATCTTCTTTTGCCATGCATCGACCAAAGCCGCATCAGTGGGCTTTGGGACATCCGCATCCACGAACTCCTTCAGACCATTATCTTCTAACACTGCTTCCATGCGATCCTTCCATGCAACATAATTCGAACTGCCTTCAAGAGCATATTCGAGTCGCAAACCGTTGAAAGAAGACATTTTCAACACCGGCACCAAGAAAACCAACCTTCTGCAAAATTCGAATTCCAAACTCCAAGCTCTATCGCTTCCGATCTATACTTGAAAACAAATTATTTCCAAATCAGAGATTGACTGCAAGGGCATTCACCAGATCTTTCACCTTACAAAGAAGGATGAATATTCCGGAGGCTACCTGGCCCGCATGCAGACTCTATCCGAGGAAATAAGTTTGCAATCACCGTAATAGATCTCGACAATTAATCTCCCTCTGATACCATGTAGAAATTAGCTGAATAAATCACTTATTCACTGAAGATTAACCCGGTCATATATCAATTTTGAATTGCATACATAACACATAACCTTCTTCTACAATTAATTGTCACATGCGGAAATAACAGAAGCAATCTCACATCAAATCAATCACACATTAACTCAGTATGTATGGGAAAGCCTATAGCTGAAAACCCCGCAGCTATTGTGTATATTATAATGGAGAAATCATGTAACCAACAAAGTACAATACTCCTCACAAGTACTCAGTACTTTCTCATAAAGTCACACACAATCTAACTTAGTTTTGAACAAGTCTCGGGTTCAAAACTCACTGCTAACTGCCTTGCCTCTATTGCGCAATCATGGCCTGTATATGAAGAGATCCAAGGTTCGAATCCCCTTGGCTTGATTGCGCAATTGTCATGGACAATTCCTCCAAGTGTAATGCAAATCTCATGCAAAACCAATCTACCAACTGATAGCTTTACTCACCCTTTCATCTACCTCTTCCACTGGTCTCCACTGAACTGATCATGCACTGTAGTGAACTGAAGTGTTCTTGAGTTGACCAATGAGTTAATATTTAGTGAATTAAATATTATTTAATTCACTCCACTCATATCTAGTTGATTAGTTAGTTAACTAATCCCAACTAGTTCAACTAAAACAAACAGAACACAACTCCACTATCTGTCCCGTTAACTCCTCCAAAACTTCTGCCACTGAAGTCTAACCGAAGCCAACCATGCAAGATGCCATCAAACCCTAGGAACCACGTGATTCCTTGTGTCAGTTGCATGAGCCACCTCCATGACTCAAACTGAAGTGCGCCAAGAGAGTAAACTGCTGTTTATAGTCAAAATAATATTAAGGGTAAATAATATTTGACTTCCATATTTTTAGGAGATCAGTCTAAAAATAGTCTGGGTCCTAAAAAATAGGGTCTCATCTATTTTTACCAACATGTCGCATCCATCAAGAATCTCCAAGTAGAATTCCCAAATTATGCCCCGTATGTCTAAAAATAGACATAGTCTAAAAATAGACTTTGCGCCAGAATTTTCCTGCGGGCCCACTTAGTGAAGGCGAATTCATTTCACTAAGTTCCATCATCTTTTCATTTTATTTCGAAATATTATTGAGTTTGGTTGAATCTATTTTGAGCTTGGATTAATTGATTTTCTATGCGATCATTGGGTTAATTGATTATTGAATGTATTATAAACTGGATTTTATTCAAGCGTTAAAATCATGTGTTATATTCCCTGCATCGAAATCATAAGAGATTTCAAAGAAAGCTTTGTTACTTGTAACAAACAAAACTTGTTATTCGTTTGGACATGCTATTTGATGCAGGTATTCTACTATAAAACAGATCCTTGCGCATAATAGACTGCGTGTTTCCTTAACATGGAAATATCAAAAAATTCTTCATTAAAACCAAATTTAATTCATCTCAAAAAAATACATATGAAGAGAGAGCCAAACAATAAACAAAATAATTTCATAAATTATAACCATAAAATACAAATGCAAACCCTTCCTTGGCCGAATTTTACAATTGTTGGCATCTCAGCTCTCGGCCCTTTACATAAACTCTTACACCAATTCTCTCTATCTCTCTCTGCCTCTCTCTATCCTCCATACTCACAAAATCTTCATATTTATACATAATTATGGATTAATTTGAATCCATGATTTCCTCCACACAAATATCAACCAAATGCTAAAAAATCTTCATCCCTTCTTTGACTCAACTAAGTTCCATTTAAGGAATTTCTAATCCCTAAAATATCTACCCAAACCAATTCCACTCATATCCTCAATTTATTAAGGGAATATTTACAATAAACGTCACACTCAGATATTTTTCTCTTAATTATTTAAAATATGCATAATAATTTATAAATAATTAAAAGGACTTCACCTCCTAATTACACAATATTTTAATAAAAATCAAGAAGGATGCTCTTGCATCAGACTCCCCATATCAAGAAGTTTCCATAGACTCCTGCCTATGAGGTCTATCACTTTTCTATAGTAATGCGACAGCCACAAGTCTCCATGACTTTCTACCTCCAGGATTCCAAACTCTATTTTGTCACTGGTCTTTTAAAGTATCAACTCCATTTTGTAATTTTGCATAGAATTTCCAAAAAATTATTTTTAGAATACTATTGAATGTAACTCTTGCTTTTCCATACCACATCATCATTATTTTTGGAATTAAATAATTCTGTAGAATCACTGGTACCCATTGCTCTAGTCTCCAAACTCTTAAAGAATCTCGAACTAGTTGTACATCATCATCACTCATTCTATCAACCAGATTCCATCGGCCTCTCCAACAATTTCTTTCGCCAATTCCTCGGAGTAATTCCTCTTTGTCTAATTCTTCTATCTCCAATTGCGATGAACACTCAACTTCTTAAAATGAATAATAATTAAGAGTTTCTCCTTGATCACAACTATAGTCATTGATTGCTCCTATAGTAATAGAATTCTCATCTGGTGTTGTACCTACATTCATCAACAAACTGTTAGTTTTAAAAAAATAAGACCTTGCGGCCTCTTTTGATGCTTCCAACAGCAATCTCCCATCATAGACTTCCTGGATTTCAGTAGATCCTATTTTGAATTACCGGTTTCTTTCATATTTATCCTACTGGTTTAATACTTTTGTTTCCTTTATGTCTCTAAGGACATAAATTTCTTTCTTCTCCTGATCTTTCTTCTCCTGATCTTTCATCTCATTTCCAAATACTTTCTGCTCAATTTCTATGATTTTGACATCATATTTATTTATATTTCCTTTTGTACCTACAACCACATTATTATTTGAAAAGTTATAACATTCACTCAACTCTATAAATGTTAGAAACATTTCATCCTTATCATGCATGGCAACTGCAATCTCTTCTGTATCAGGTTCTGCAAGATTCACTTCTCCCTCAGGTTCCTTAAGCCATCGTTCCAAGAAATCTATTTCCATGTGAATTATTTCCAACATTTCATCACAACCTTCATTCCCAATTTCATTCTTCTCTTGGAAATCCTCCTAAGTTATCCTGTTTTCTGTATCACATTGTAAAATTATTTCATCGATTTCATTAAAAAAATTCATTTGTTTACCTCCTTCGAATATCAACACGCCATTTTTACTATGCCTCTGCTCCACAACAACATCAATTGGCTATCTTACACCAAAAAATAACTCATCTATGAATTCTTTATGCTATAAAAAATCAATACCTTCTTCCTCTGAAAGGAATTCTCCATCATACTTCACCTCAAGAGTTTCATTCATCTCTGTAACAGTTTCACCAGACTGTCCACCATCTTCTGCACATCTTGCAAACATACACAAACTATGAGATTGAAAAATACAAGGCTTCATAGCCTCATCTGCTTCTCTTGTTAACATATATTCCAATTCTTCTAAACTATTCCAATAGTCCATGAGATCTCTCTCATTGATCTTGTCACCCATAATTTCACCCTATTCTGTGCCACAAATGGAAACTTCCATTTTCAACTCAGCCTCTCTGAGTTCTTCACATCTCAATTGCACATTCATCATCTTCTTGAGCTTCCTCAGCTTTTCTGTCAACAATATGTTTACCTATTGTTACCTCTTTGCATGTAGCCTCTACCACTTCACTTTCTTCCTTATGGTCCAACCATGTCTCTGGTCTTCCGTATTTATCTGCAGCAATTCCATCAATAACTCAAGGTGAACTGCTATATCAGCTTTCTCCCTCTCATATGCTTCATCAGTCAACTACTTACATATACCATTTTCCTTGGCATATTCCTTCTTCTTTCTTCAGTTGTGGTCTTTCTCAGAACTTTTGAAATGACTATCAACAGTCATCTTCTCTTGCTTTGTGAACTTCATCTGTTTACTTATGGATTTCATTCAAATCCCCTTTTCAGGAAGCCTCCATACTTGCCATCCAACAATGCAATCTCTCTTCCAGCGCTTGGTATATTTCATTTCTTTGTCTTGGAATCATCTCTGGCAACTCTCTTGCTCCTCCTTGCTGCAAACAACAACTGCAGTAATTATTGCATTACAATGAGCAACTCTTTGGGTGTCAGGCTTCGCTGATCATGCACCCAATTACATTCAAACCTTTGACTTGGCTTACGAATCTTTGACTCCAAAATTTGCATCAAATCTTCATCTTGGATGAAAACACACCCTCTTGTACAATAATTCAATGGTTTAACTTGACTCAAGCTATCCAAATTTTCATTTGACCTTAACATCTTATTTGACTTCACATCTTGACCCAAAAATTACAATAGTGGATATTTTGACTGTAATTCAAGTTATACAATACTCCAATGAACATCCACCCTTAACACATTTCATGATGTAAAATCTTCACTCTCTCTCATATTCCATTCTTATGAAAATATTATCAGTCTCCCATTATCACTTGAAGCCTTTGAATCGAAATGTAATGCACTTTTCCCAAGATTTATTTTATGATGAAAATAACATAAAACATTTAATTTTCAACATTCAAAATACCTTTTTGAAATCAATGATCATACCTTATGCTCCCTTCAAGTTTATTTAATAAACCTTCACCTCATAATTTCAACTCTCCAGATTTCATTCACATGTCCTTCATACCATAACCTCTTCAACATGCTCATCATCTTAGCGCAGACAGTTTTCCTGTACCTCCATGCAACTCCTTCTTTGCAGTGACGGTTCTCATGCAACACCATCTCTCTTCAGTGCACAAACACAATTCCTTCATAGGAATTTTACAAAACTTCCTTTTAACATGGTGGCATCAACATTTCTCTGGCAGTAACAAACACAAACTACACTATCTTCAAGACAGAACAATGTGAACACTTTCACATGTGCTACAAGCAATGATAAATCATGATATCCAAATTGTCTGTTCTCATATGTTAATAGATGATGCAATCTCAGTCACATCTATTCACATTAATATTAGCATGTCTGAAGATTTCAATACATTTAGCATGGTGAAAATCCACACTACTTAAGAAAAATTAAAAATTCTCACAAGATTTTAGTGGAATTTCATTAATACCAACACTGTGTTATCCCCCATGAAATAACAATAAGCATTATAATTTACCTTCTGCGCCCATAGCACATTTACCACTTCTCTATTTAGCTTCAAATATCCACCATCTTCAAACCTTTCAAACTGAAACCCTTCTTCTCAAATACCTGGATATAACATCTCCAATCAATCGACATTGCACCCTGCGGACTTGACCATGATGAAATTCTGCTCCATAATGAGTGCCCCAGGTATTCCGTGGACCGTTCATGCACTTCCTCCCCACCATACGCACATTGTCCATGTAATGAGACTGACTCTATTAATGGAAGAAAACACAAATGGCTATTCCTCACACACTACTTTTGTAGAAGATGCATGGTCTTTAACTTTCCATATAATTGGTTGGTTGAAAGTGGTCATGGTCAAATTTTTCAATGAACGCATGATGCACTAAAGGCCCATAGGATTGCTCCAAGTATTTCTTAGAGGTCCATAATGAAAGGGTTGCTGGTTGCTTACACACTAATGATCAAGTTCAATCGTAGATGAAATTTTTGTCTTATTTCTTCAACAAAATATATTTGAACTTGGCATACAAATGAGATGTTGCACAAGAGAGTGAATGTTGTATTGGTGTTTCGCTGCGTTAATACTAACACAATCCAGAATTTGTCCGGTTGCAGTCTTCCCATCTATTCCCTTGATATCTTCCAATTTCAGTAAAGCATAAAGCTTAAAATCTTGAGCCCACCACGAAAAGTGCTAACATTGATGTGGTTACCAGTGTTGAATACAGCTTCAAGAAATTTCAGAAATAGTCGACTGCATCTCAGTTCTTTGCATGCCAACGAAGACATCGATATAAAAGAGCGAATGCATACAAGAGACGTCGACCTAAAATATCAAAACTATATGGGTGTTACGAAATTTTGGTACTGCTAACGTAGTTAAAAAATTTGGAGTCCATGCCAAATTTGAGCTACTGTTCATGTGGTTACATTGTCTCAAGCCACACGATTATCAACTCACAACTCCACGGTGATAACATTAAAATATAACGCAGTCTCACAACTAGACTTGCACGTTGACCTGGTTGCAATATTCAGTTTTAAATTAGGCCCTTACAACATTATCCCCATCACTCTCCAATTCTACATTCAAAATTCTGCTGCTTCTAGATTCAATCAACAACATTACCAAATTGAAGCCACAAGTTTCATTAATGGAACAACGAAATCAACAGAAAAATGCACAGTAGCTTCTTTCCAGCGTATGTGCAGCTTCAAATCAATTGTTCAGTTCCATAGGCTTCGAAGAATTCAAAAAGGTTGTTATAGTTCAATACTCCAACTATCAGCAAACTAGAGATTCAATTATACAAATTTTGGTTGCATTTAAATGCAAATCTACACCCTATCATAACCAGCAGTAAAACCAAACATGCCTTACAAAAGTGTTACCACTGCAACTGTGTCCACAAAATTCACATCACCATCCTTCGTTTCTTGGCCACATAATGATTCGACCATATAATGTAGAAACTATGTAAATCAAGACTCGGATATTCATGAAAAAAAAAATCGAAGGATGGCTCTGATACCAACTGATGCAGGGATTTTTCTTTAAAACAGATCCTTGCACATTATGGAGTGTGTGTTTCCTTAACATGGAAATATCAACAAATTCTTCGTTAAAACCACATTTAATTCAGCTCAAAAAAATACATATGAAGAGATAGCCAAACAATAAAAAAAATAATTTCATAAATTATAACCAAAAATTACAAATGCAAACCCTTCCTTGGCCAAATTTTACAATTGTTGGCCTCTCGTCTCTTAGCCCTTTACATAAACTCTCACACAATTTCTCTCTATCTCTCTCTGCCTCCCTCTATCCTCCATCCTCACACAAGCTTCAAATTTATACATAATTATGGATTAATTTGAATCCATGATTTCCTCCACACAAATCTCAACCAAATCCAAAAATATCTTCATCCCTTCTTTGACTCAACTAAGTTCCATTTAAGGAATTTCTAATCCCTAAAATATCTACCCAAACCAATTCCACTCATATACTCAATTTATTAAGAGAATATTTACAATAAACCTCACACTCAAATATTTTTATCTTAATTTATTTAAAATGAGCATAATAATTTATAAAATAATTAAAAACACCCCACCCCCTAACTACACAATATTTTAATAAAAATCAAGCAGGATGCTCTTGCATCACTATTAGTGTTAAATCTGGCGAAGTTGGATAAATTGGAAACGCTGTAATGCGTATGGAGTCCAGGGAAATCACAACCATTTTTAGTCAATTTGGTGGAAAACATACTTTAATTTGAAGGGATTTTAATATTCAATTAGATCTAAATCTATTAAACAGAGCCTTGGAAATAGTAGAACCGTCCGATCAAGGTAACTGACATATATGATGGTTATCACATGGGAATATGCACATGGATTAGTATAATTTTTGGATGCGATTATTTTATAAATCCGAATTGATAATTTAGTTGATTGCCCAAAATTTCAATTGATATGACGGTCATTGCATGAAAGTTATAGATCCAACGAAAATCACATTCCAACTTGCGTGGAGTTTAAATAGAAAAATGGATGCGATCGAATTATAGAGGTAAGTTTTTAATGTGGGTTGCATCCGTCAAAAAGACAAATTCATAAGAATTTATGATTATTGGCTATGTTTAATTGCGCCATTTATGAATGGTTTTTAGAGTTCTTGTAAGTTGGGTTGAAAATATAAAAAGGGGAAGACTATATGAATGAACGAAAAAGGTGAGGCTTCCAGTGCAATAGATTAACTTCAGATTTGGGTGGAATTGTTTCTAAATTTAAAATTTTATCACTAGATCCTCCAATCAAACCACCATTAGTGGTATCAAACAAACATTTAGACACTGAAGAAGATCTGAAAGATCAGGAAAATAAATCCAACATGGTTTATAGAGTTGGAATTGGAGGTGGTGTTGGTTGAAGAAGAGGAAGACCAATTGCAAATGTTGAACTGATGGAAGTTGTGAAACAAATGAAAGCCAGATTAGAAGCAATGGAAATGGGAAATCAAAGAGATGTAGATGCTGAAGATGTAAGTGAGCCTGAAGCTAAATCTCCAGAAGAGGGAGAACCTACATAAGTTACTCCTGAAATGATATTTTTTAAATCAGTGTTGGGATGCAGATCTAAACCCAGACTTGAAGTTTCGGTTTTTACAAGAGGCTTGAACCCAGAAGAGTTTATAGATTGGGTTAATTACATGGATAAGTTCTTTTATTATGAAGAAATGGATGAATGAATAATAATGAAATTTGTTGTCCCAAAATTGAAGGAACATGCAACACTTTTGTGGGATGGAGTGCGGGCAGAAATAAGGAGACTGAGTAAGAAGCCAATAAATAATTGGAACAAGATGGTGGAAACGTTGAGAGGTAAGTTTTTTCCATGTGATTATCAACTTTCATTATTTAGACAGATGCAGAATCTTAGAAAGAGGTAAATGACAGTCAAATAATATACAGAGGAATTTTACAAAGTGAGCATAAGAGTAGGACAAATTCAAGAAACAACGGAGAAGATTGCAAGATATATCAATGGTCTTAGGATGGATATCCAAGATGAGATAAGTCTAATGTCTCCTAAAACAGTGGAAGAGGCTTATCAAATGGCCTTGAAGGCTGAAGAAAAACTCATAAGGAAACAATATGCCAGAAGTAGAGGTACTTTCTGAGGAAAAGGAAGTCAAGGTAGTAGAGGAAGATCTACAACACCTAGAGAAGGAGCTATCAGGAGCTCAAGTCAGCATACATCCATAGAAGGTGATGTAAGTGGAAGAAGGGGTTTTTGTAGAGAAAGAGCAGGAAGAGGTAGAGGAAGAGAAATTAGATGTTGTAGATGTAATAAGCTTGGACACAAAGCTTATTAATGTCCAGAGAATGTGGGGACAAATGAGAGAAATGTAATTTTTGCTTAGAATGTAGAAGAAGTAGCAAAAGTGCTAGAAGCGGAAAAAGTGCCAGAAGCCGAAACTATACTAGAGAAAGGAGAATCTTTCGTAGTTAAAAAAGTTTTGTTAAAACAAACAAAGGAAGTGGTTGAACTAGCACAGAGGAAAAATTTGTTTAGAAGTGTGTGCAAAGCTCAAGGAAAATGGTGTCAAATGGTAATTGATAGTGGCAGCACCAGTAATTTGGTCTCTACAAAAGTGGTGGAGAAATTTAAATTGAAGACAAAGAAACATCCAACAACCTACAAGGTTGCATGGATACAGAAAGGACATCAACCGTTAGTAATTGAACAATGTGAAGTGGAATTCCAGTTGGGTAGCTATAAGGAAAAAATTATGTGTGATGTAATTCCTATGGATGTATGTCACATATTGCTGGGTAGACCATGGAAGTATGACAAAGGAGCTATGAATGATGGGAAAAAGAACACATACAAGGTTTGTAAAGATGGTATTAATCATACATTGTTGCTTATAGAAGAAGAAGATGCATCAAAAAGAAGACTTGATCCGAAAGCATTATTACTGAGTGGAAAAGAGTATCTACATTAGATTGAAGATGATGAGGTAAACCTTGCATTAATTTGAAAACCCAAGGTAGTAATTACTTCCACTCAAATTTCTTATTTACCAATTGAAAGTCAAGAGATGCTGGAAAATTATTGTGATATCATTGTAGATGATTTGCTGGATGAATTACCACCTATTAGAAAAATCAGCCATCATATAGATTTGATTTTAGGATCAAATTTTCAAAATAAAGCAACATACAAGATGAATCTCATAGAAAATGAAGAATTCAGGAAGCAAGTACGAGAACTGTTAGATAAATAATTGATCAGAGAAAGTTTGAGTCCTTGTGCAGTGCCAACAATGTTCAATCCAAAAAAATATGGAGGCTGAAGAATGTGCATGGACATAAGAGCAATCAACAAAATAACAATCAGGTTTAGATTTCCTTTACCCAGAATTGAAGATATGATGGATTGTTTAAGTGGGGAAAGATATTTTACAAAACTGGATTTAAAGGGTGGCTATCATCAAATTAGGATAAGGGGATGAGATGAATGGAAAACAACCTTTAAAACAAATGAAGGATTGTATGAATGGATGGTAATGCCATTTGGATTATCAAATGCTCCAAGTACATTTATGAGGCTTATGAATGAAGTATTGAAGGAATTTATTAGTAAATTTGTAATAGTATTTTTGGATGATATATTAATTTACAAAAAATCTAAAAAATAACACATGAGACATCTGAATTATGTCTTAAGGAAGTTGCACCAGGAAAAGTTGCTGGTAAATTTTTTTTTTAAATCATTCATGAAAGAAGAATTGATATACTTAGGATTTTTTGTTTCTGCTGGTGGATTAAAATTGGATCCAGAGAAGATAAAGACAATCATAGAATGGCCTTCACCTAAGAGTATTTTTTAGGGAAGAAGCTTCTATGGTCTTGCTAGTTTTTATATAAAATTCATTAGGAATTTTAGTAAGATCAGTGCGCCTATTATTGAAACCATAAAGAAGGAAAAACAACCATTTAGATGGACTGATGAAGTGGAGAAAAAATTCCAGTTGTTGAAACAAAAGATAACAGAAAAGCCTATCTTAGTTCTTCCTGATTTTAATAATCATTTTCAAGTGAGATTTGATGCTAGTGGAGAAGCTATTGGAGCTCTGTTAAGTCAAGAAGACAGACTTGTAGCTTATTTTAGTGAAAAACTGAATGAGACAAGAAGGAAATATTCTTCTTATGACAAGGAATTTTATGCAGTTGTGCAGTCATTAAAGAAGTGGAGACATTACATGGTGTATAAAGAGTTTGTTCTTTATTTAGATAATCATGCATTGCAGTATATTATGCAACAACCAAAACTAAATCAGAAACATGAAAAATGGGTAGAGTATCTTCAAATTTTCAAATTTTTATTGAAACTGGCCAAGAAAACAAAGTAGCAGATGCCTTAAGTAGAAAAATAATTTTAGTTCAAGAAAGTCAAATTCAAGTGTTGGGTTTCGATTTTCTTAAAGAAGTGTATAAGATAGATTTGGATTTTAAAGAGGCATTTGAACCATGCAATAATCCGTTTTTTTATGGACGAAAGTAATTGGCTGGATTTTTTCTTACAAGAAGGTTTGTTGTTTAAAGGAAACTAGTTGTGCATACAAAATTGTTCTATGAGAGAAAATTTAATTAAGGAGAAACATAGTGGTGGACTTGGTAGAAATTTTGGTGCAGACAAGACTTATGAACAACTGAGTCATTTTTATTTTTTGCCAAAGATGACATCTGAATTGGAAATGTATTTGAAAAATTGTAAATTTTGTTAGTATGCAAAAGGAAGGAGTCAAAACACAGGTTTGTATGTTCCATTAACTATTCCAGATAGACCTTAGGATATCGTAAGGTATGGATTTCGTTTTGGGTTTACCTAAAACATAGAGAGGGAATGTTGCAATTTATGTTGTATTTGACAGATTTTCTAAAATGGAAAATTTTATTCCATGTTATAAAACCAGTGATGCTACTCATGTTTCTAATTTGTTTTTCAAAGAAATTGTAAGGTTGCATGGGTTACCTAAAAGCATTGTCTCTGATAGGGACACCAGATTTGTTGGCCATTTTTGGAGGAAACTGTGGAAAAATATTGGTACTAAACTAAGTTTCATCTCAGCTTACCACACTTAGACTGATGTACAGACTAAGGTGGTGAACAAAAGCTTGGGTAATCTTCTGGGAAGTCTTGCAGGTGAACATCCTAAACAGTGGGATCAAATTTTAGCAAAGGCTGAATATGCTTGTAATGAATCTCCACAAGAGTACAGGGCAGAGTCCATTCCATATATTTTATGGAATGCACCCAAGAGGAGTGTATGGACTAAGAAATTTGGGAAAAGAAAAGATGATAAGCACTAAAGGAGAAGATTTTTCTTCAAAAATTCAAACAATATATGACCAGGTAAAACAGGTGTTATAGGACAGCAACGTCAAGTACAAAAGTAGAGCATATTTGAAGAAAAGGGAAGTTAACTTTCAGGTTGGAGATTTGGTTCTGGCACACCTGAGGAAGGAAATATTTCCAAAAACGACATATAATAAGTTGAAATTTAAAAAAATTGGGCCATGCAGAGTATTGAGAAAATTTTCTGCAAATGCATATGAAATTAAATTACCCCCTGACATTGGAATATCTTCAATTTTTAATGTTGCTGATTTGTACAGGTATGAAGATAGAGATAGATGATACAGTTGAAAGAAAAAAGAGATTTACTGGTTGAAACAATTACTCAAAACAAAAATATTACAACGAGAAAATATTTTAGACAAAATATTGTCTAGAAAGACAAGAGGACGGGAGTACTTTGAGTATTTGATCAAGTGGAAAGATCAACAAGTTGCAGAGGCTACTTGGATGAGAGATATCATGCTATAAAAGTTTGGCAGTTATATATAGGAGCTCATGGACAAGAGCCCATGAAGAATTTTCTGCTTGACAGTCTAATGCAGGAGCATGAGATCTCGAGGAAAAAGATTTCATTTTTATTCCAAAAATAAAAAATAGTCTACGAGCAAAGGAGTGGGTTGCTTTAGCTGGAAAATTGCTATTTTGGTAGATAATATTTGACTGATAATCAAGTATTTGAACTGATTGTATTTGATTCATTGAATTTAGTTTTTAGTTGAGGATTTTAGGGAAAATATCATGTAATAGGATTTTTATCCACAATTGGACAAATCTGATTCTTTTAAATTAGTTTGAAATGATTGTGTGAAAAATATATATACGAAAATTTAAAATGTAATAGCATGAGGATTTGATGGAAGAATAATTGAATAGGGAAAATTTGAAATTCCTCTGTACCTATGTGAATGTAGGCATAATTGCCAAATGTCGAATGTTCATTTTATTTAAAAATATTATTGAGTTTAGTTGAATCCAGTTTGAGCTTGGATTAATATATTTTCTGTGGGATCATTGGGTTAATTGATTATTGAATGTATTATAACCTGGATTTTATTCAAGCTTTAAACTCATGCGTTATATTATCTGCATCGAATTCATAAAATCTTTCGCAAAAAGCTTTGTTACTTTCAACAAACAGAACTTGTTATTCATTTGGACATGCTATTAGTGATAAATCTGGTGGAGTTGGAGAAAATGGAAACATTGCAATGCATATGGAGACAAGGGAAACCACAACCATTTTTAATCAATCCAGTGGAAATTGTATTTTAATTTGTAGGGATTTTAATATTCAATTAGATCTAAATCTATTAAACAGAGCCTTGGAAATAGTAGAATCGTCCGATCAAGGCAGCATACATATCCGATAGTTATCGCATAGAAATGTGCACATGGGTTAGTATAATTTTTGGATGAAATGAGTTTATAAATCCAAATTGATAATTTAGCTGACTGCCCAGCATTTCAATTGATCTGATGGTCTTTGCATGAGAGTTATAGATCGAACGAAAATCGCATTCCAACCTGCGTGGAGTTTAAACAAAAAATGGATACGATCAAATTACAGAGATAATTTTTTAATGAGGGTTTCATCCGTCAGAAAGAAAAATTCATAATAATTTACGATTATTGGCTATGTTTAATTCTTCCATTTCTGAATGGTTTTTAGATTTCTTGTATGTTGGGTTAAAAATATAAAAAGGGGAAGACTATATGAATGACCAAAAAAGGTGAGGCTTCGAGTGCAATGGATTTAACTTTAGATTTGGGTGGAATTGTTTCTAAATTTAAATTTTTATCACTACATCCTGCAACCAAACCACCACCATCCCTTAATTCAAATATGGAAAGATAATTCATTCATAATTAATTATGTGGGTAGGTAGTGATAACACTTATTGAAGTAGTGTGTTTATCTCAGAAATGGATTAATAGGAAATAGGGCATATAAAAGTAATTGGCTATTGTTAGAAAAATAATTCCATACCACAAGCAGAGCCATTACTGTCAACAGGCATTCATAGCCTCGATAGGGTTGCTATTTTAACCCAGAAATGAGCGACAATCCTTTATTTAAAAGTAGACATTTTGCTCATTTTATGGAGCGATCATTGTGTTGGTGTGGTGGCCAGATAGTCAAAGTGCCATTCACTGGGATTGTAATAGAGTGATTAGGCTTGCAGGTAATGAGACCTCCTGTCCTTCAAGAAGTTTGAGCTATCGAGAAGGTCACTACCCTGGTGTGTTGGCCATTATGGGAATGTCACCTATTAAACCCTTATGATCATGGTAGGTTGGCTCGTGATGACACCCCCTATTCTCTCTCAAAAATTTCCATATAGACATAATATTTTATTTTGAGAAGTAAGAATTTTTCTTGTTTTATGGAGACCTGATGTGCTGGTGTGGTGGCTACATAGTCATAGTGCCATTCAAGGGGATTGTAATAGAGTGAGCAGGTCGGCTCGTGATGAGAACCCCTATTCTCTCTTAAAAATTGCACATAGACATAATATTTTGTTGTTATTTATACATGGAGGGAGTCTCATTAACTCCTTAAGAGTTAGGGATGGTGTGAGAAGTAAAAAGAATGCCAATAAAATTAATACTCTTTATTCCTATATCCTCATGTCAAGGAGAATTAGTACTTGATAGTGTGGAAAGATATACCAGCATAAGACTATGGAAAAAAATTGTGTGATAATATGTTTTAATAGGAGATGTCCAACCCTTCATTGCATGGATAAACCATGTCAACTTCTAGAGTAGAGATTTCCATCAAAGTTTCAAAGGATCACCATATTAGTAATATTACTGCTTTTCTCCTCTTCAAGTGCGAATTCATTTATAAAAATGGTTTCTATGGCAAGGATGTGTAAAGGGAAAGTGGATATTCAAAAAGGGATCATCAGAAGTAAGAAAAGAAAAAAAACATGCTTAGAAAAGGAATTAGTCGTTCCGTTCGATTGAAGTGAAAAAATAAAATCACAAAAAAACACAGTCGTTCAGTTGAATTGAACAAAAATTGTTCAATTCGATTGAACAATAGCTGTTCAATTGGATTGAGCAAAAAATGTTCAAAGGTTTGAACAACAACAAATTAACACACAAAAACATGGTTGTTCAATTGAATTGAACAACAGGCGTTCAATTCAATTGAACAACAGTTTTTCAATTGGATTTAACAATAAATTTTCAAAGGTTTGAACAACAACAAATGAACAAAAAAACACGGCTATTCAATCGAATTGAACAAAAGTTGTTCAATTCAATTGAACAACAGCTATTCAATTGGATTGAAAAACAACCATTTAAAATTTAGAGCATCAACAAATGAAAACACAAAAACAAGGTTGTTCAATTGAATTGAACAACAACTATTCAATTCAATTGAAGATCAGTTGTTCAATTTGATTGAACAATAACTATTCAAAGGTTTGAAAAACAACAAATAAACACAAAAGAAAGGATAAGAGAAAAATAATGCAGATGTGAGCATGAAAAAGAGATGGAATCATACACAATGAGAAAAAATATAAATTGCAGGAGACATATATACAATATTTACAAGAGGGAATAACAAATTTCATGAACTTAAGGCTGCGACGCCATCACCCCCTGTAGCTAAAATTTGGATGGTGGGATCGTCACGTACCTACTGGCATAAATACTCTTTTGTAAGTGGTTTATGATAGAGGCACGCCCGATGTCCATTGACTCGGAAAGTGGAGCCAGATCCATCTATGGTAGTCAAGGAAATGGTACCATTCCTATGTACTTCCTTAATTTTGTATGGACCGAGCCACCTTGTTTGTAACTTACACAGGAAGTCTTCGAATTTGGAGCCATAGAGAAGTGCCCAATATCCTTATGGAATGTCTTCTTTTTATGTGGTTTTCATGCCACTTAGATTGTTTTTGTTGAATAATTGCAGTGCACTGCAAAGCAAGTAATCGTGTTTCATCCAATACATTTATTTGCTGGAGTCTTCTAATCTGAGCCTCTGTCAAATCTAGCCCCACTTCCTAGGCTGTTCTTAGAGTCTTTATTTCAAATTCGATAGGAAAATTGGTTCCCTTTGAAATACCAAATGGTATGGAGAATATCCATTGGTGTTTCACCATGTTGTGTGGTAAGCCCACAAGGCCTCTAGTAGTCTAGTAGGCCAATCCCAATGATGTGTTAAGATTATTTTAGTGAGAATTACCTCAAGGAATTTGTTGGTGCTTTGAACCTTCCCATTCGCCTGTGGGTGGTAAGGAGAGGTGACTCTATGGGAGACATGGTGGTTCTTCAAAGTGGTCGTAAGTTTATTTCCTACAAACTATTCTCCTCCATTAGTTATGACTTCCCGTGGTAAGCCATATCGAGAAAATAGCTCAAAAATAAAATTGATCATGGATTCCTCTATAGCTCTTGATAAAACCATTATTTCTACCCACTTCATCACATAATATGTGGCAACCAATATATAGGTATTCTGATTTGATGGCAGGTTGAATGGTCTAACAAAGTCGAGTGCCCACCCTTCGAAAGGTTCCACTACCAACTCTGAATGTAATGGAATTTCGTCATCTTGGCCAGGGCGACCCATTCTTTGGAAACTATCGCAGGCTTGGACATATTTCTTGGCATCTTTAAAAATTGTAGGTTGATAATAACCCATTTGCAATACCTTCTTCCCCATCCTACGATCTGTAAAATGGCCACCACATGGTTCATCACGACAGACCCTTAGGATGTCATAAATCTCGTCTTCTCGGATGCATCTACGTATATGCATATTAGCTCATGTATGAAAAATATATCCACTAATCCAGGAGAATCTAGCACTGCGCTGAACAATCTGCTTTCGTTCCTTTGATGTCAAGTGTCTTGGAAGATTTTCTATTGCAAGTTAATTAGCTACATCTATGTACCATGGTGTTTTTACTGCTACAACGAACAAATGCTCATTAGGGAATTGATCATCCACCGCTAGTGAGCCGTCTGACTTTGGAACTCTAGATAGGAAATCTGCAACCACGTTCTCCTTCCCTAGGCAATCTTTGATATTTATGTCAAACTTCTGTAAAATCAACAACCAACGAGTCACTCTTCCATTTGTAATAGGTTTGTTTTCTAAATATCTAATGGCAGAGTGATCGGTATATAGGAATACTTGATAGCCAATTATATAATGTCTAAATTTATTAATAGCATAAATGACAACCAAAAACCCCTTTTTAGTCACTCTATAGTTTAATTCGGTAGCATTGAGATTCTTGATGATATATTAAATGGCATAGGGATTTTTATATTCTTCTTGACCGAGACCTTCCCCTATCATTGTGTCAGATGCATTCGAGGAAATGTGAAAAGGAAGCTCCCAATTGGGGCCGCGTAAGACTGGTGTAGACGAGACCAGTTTCTTCAAATATGAAAAAAATAGTGTCACATTTATCACACCAATGGAGTTCATCATTTCTAGTTAATGCATACAAGGGTGAAACAATTTGTGAAAAATTATTTATAAACCTACGGTAGTACATTTCATACTGAAGGAAACTACGTACCTCTGTCTAAGTACAAGGTATGGCTAATAAAAATATTACCTCTATATTTTCCGGATCTACCTATATTCCAGCTGTAGAGATGTAGTGCCATAGGATTACTCCTTCGGTCATCATCATGTGACATTTTTCGTTGCTCAAACACAATCTGGTAGCAATACAATGTTCAAATACTTTTTCTAGTGTTTGTAGTGCTTGATCAAAATCATCTCCATATGGAGTAAAGTAATCCATGTAAATTTTGAGTCCTTCATTTATTAAATAAGAAAAAATGTCAAGTATGGATCTTTGAAAAGTTGTTGGGGCATTGCATAATCCAAACAGTAATACCCTATAGGAAAATTTACCACATGGGAAGGTAAAGGTCATTTTATTCTGGTCTTCAGGGGCTATCTGGATTTGATTGTAACCAATGAACCCATCAAGGAGGGAGAAGAACCACTTTCCTGCTAATGTATCAAGGACCTAATCAATAAAAGGGAGGGGGAAGTCACCTTTCTATGTTGCTTTATTTAGCTCTCTATAATCCACACAGATTCACCACTTCCCATTCTTCTTAGGAATGAATACTAAAGGAGAGACCCATTTGTTGTCTGAAATAGGATAAATGAAGTTTACATCAAGCAGCTTTTGCAATTCCTATTTTACAATGTCTTTTATATGCGGATTTAACCTCCGCTGAGGCTGCCAAATAGGTCAAGCGTCCCTGTCAGTATAAATGTGATTTTTTCATAACTGAGGATCTATACCCTTCATGTCTAGGTAGTCCCAAGCAAATGCTCCCTTGTATTTCTGTAAAACCTTAATGATCTTTTGCTATTGGTTACTATCAAGACTACAATTGATATTTGAAAGGTTTCCTAGCTCAATTCCAATTGGTATGTTGTTGCGAACAATAGTCATGGGTATGTGCTGATCATCAATGTCTGCCAAGGGGTCTTCCTGTGCTTCATTATCAAGAACTGCTTTTAACATTTGAAATTTTAAATTTTCAGAATAAAATGGCTGATTCATGAAGTTATTAATTACATCATATTCAGTTTGATCATTTAATTCGAGTGCTTCAACTATTGTCAGTGGTGAACAAATGTTTTTCTCCCTGTATGTATGTGGCTGTTTGTGAATATTTACAATGGTAAGACATGGTTTGGTAGGTGGGTAAATGAAAATATGCTTTATGGCATCACCTCTAGCAATGCTCATGCTACCTGCCCGACTGCCTATGGAAGCATCAGTTGTTTCTAACCAAGGTCATCCCAATATGAGGGGGTGTCCATCTAACCTACTTTTTGGGTTAATAACTAAAGAGTCTGCCCGATACTCCCATAAGTCCATGGACACTAGGATGTCCTGTAATATTCCTTCTAGTTTGATAATAGACATGTCAGCAAGTTTCATCATGGTATATGTGGGTTCTAATGTTGTTATGCCTAAATTATCATAGGTTTCTGTAGTTAAGATGTTGATGGCCACCCCCAAGTCAACTAATGTGTTTGAAAAGAGTCGCCATATATTTTTACAATAACTATGGGGTTCCCTGGATCCTCGTATTTTACTGGTGTTTCTTTACCCATGAGTACATCTAACAGTTCTCCCACTACATGAAAAATTGGTAAAATGTTTGCTTTCCTCATCTGCTTTTTTCCGCACAACTCTTTAATTATCTTGCCATAGATAGGAATTTCTTGTATAGCCTACAGAAGAGGAATTTTAATACAAAGGTTCTTTAATTCCCCTAGGAGATCAAAATCTGAAGAGACTATTTGATTAGGAAATTTTAATCTCTCACGGAATGGAGGGGATCAAATAATAAGGTTTTTAGTGTATTTTTGGTCAACTGTGTCCCTCTCCTGCTCTACCTATGTTTCTATCATAGTTCATTTTTTAGGTGTTGTCAAGATTTCAGACTCAAGTTGTGGCAAGGTCGTATCTTCTTTAGGTGAAATAACACTTTGTGATCTTAGCGTAAGTTCATTGCATTGATTTTGTTTAGTTTTAGGGTTTGGGTTTTTGACAAACTGGATTAGCTGAACCGGTCTGTTATTGGGATTAGGATTGAGTTGAGCTGGAAGTTGAGGACACATGATAGGTTGAGGATTGTGTTGGACTAGGTATGGAGCTGGTAATGTAGGTTGATTCTATGCCCCTGTCCTGATTGGTAGATTAGTCAATCCCAACGGTCGTTGCCAATTCTGAGACCAATTTGTATTCTGTGAAGTGGAGGTAGGCCACTGGGACTGATATGGATTGTTTTATGAGTAAGGGGGAGAACAAGGAAAACTTGACTAATTATTACCTGAAGAGGGTTATGTTGGCCAAGGAGGCATGAAAAATGATTGGGATGGACAGGAAAAAAAATATGAATGGTTCTACCATGTTGTTGCAGTTTTCTGTTGATTAAATTGTGGAGAAGAAAAGACCTGAGGTAGGTCTTGTGGCATACCTGGTCGTGCTTTCCACTTTCAATGTTGATTCATTATATAGACTGGTTTTGTCTCCTCTTCTTCCTCTTTAAAAGCCACTTTCAACCCCAGAAGTAAAGGGAAATGGTCATTGGCGTGGTCCTTGGTACAAATAACGCATGTTTGGACCATGTCTAATGGACATTCTCGTTGGCTGTACTTCTTCTGACAACGTGGAAAAAAAAAAGCCAAGTTTTGTTCTACTATAGCTTGCTTCTGCTTCACTTGTAGGAGATCTAGCTACATTGTCAAGGTGCCCAAGATATCGGTTTTAAAATATTTTAAAAGGTTACTTAATTTTGCTTTGGTCACGTTGCCACCAAACTGTTTATAATTACTTGTACCTGAGTCTCATCTGGTTGGCCTACTTCGCGTACTACCTCAAGAACACCTAATGCACAATGCAATAATGTCGTCATATTCTTCTTCATAGATGTCCCCTTTTCCCATTATATTAAGTGTTTCCACCCGTTCTTCTTTCATTCCCTTAATCATTGTTGCTTTTAATATATCTTTAGACAGTGTAGTATATTTGAAAGTTATACTAAAATATTTCAACATATTCTTCTAATGCCTCATTGTCTCTTGCAAACATATTGAATATTTCTTCTTTTAGTTCTTGAGTCTGACAGTAGTCTTGATATTTATTAAGAAAATAGTTTTTCATTTATCCCAACTATTACTGGTTCCTCCACCGAGCCCCATAAAGCAATGTAATTTTTTCCCCTTCAAAGTAGAGGGAAATAATTTCAATTTCTGAGGGTCAGTGGTGTAGTCATATCCCCTACATAAGACATCAAATTCAAATAAGAATCCATCTAGATCTTCTAAGGTCATCCCATGGATGGTGGGGATGTTTTGTAATGTAATGGCTTTCATAGGGGAATTTACCACTAGATCAATAAAGGGATACTCCAATGTTGATGTCTACATCTGGTTTTGGTTGTTTTCCTTTTGATCAAAGATATGCCAGTAATATTTAGGGATTTCTTTCTATGGGAGAATACTTTCAGTTGAATTAGGGAGGGGATTTGGAGGAAGCCTTACAACACTTATTCGATCTCAGATACTGGGTGTCTCTGTGTCAACCAATATCTCAGGGAATACAGGCTCTGGAGTTTTTACTTGTACAACATTGCTGGTTTCTCCTTCTCATTCCTACAAATTGCAAGAATTTCACTCTCTCGAAGGGTTAGGACTTACGTATTCAAAATTCTGAAGAATTTGTTTAGTCTGTTCTCTTTCACTATCAATCTCAGCATGGGTTGCAAATGGTGAGGCTACTGCCTAAGCGAGTGTAGTAGGACTCTGAGTAGGAATGGTTATGGGTCCTATGGATCCCTAGGATTTAGCCTTATTAATGACTTTTTCTATATATGTTGTTCTTACAAGGACCACTGATCCTTTGTGTTTTTTGGATTTAAGTGGGAGATTTTAATCTAATTCTATTTTTTTCTTCCTAGTCATAAAACAAAAACACCTATCCTACTAACCTCTGCACAATTACGAAGAACCGGGCTAGGGAGCAAGCATTTTTATTGCTGGTACACAAGTTTTTACCTCTCACTTTCAATACCCAATTATTTTACAGCAAAAGAAAAAATAAATAAGGGACATCACTCTTAAGCACTCTCCCCAGAAATAGTGCCAAAATTTTGGGACATAAAGGTGACTATTTAAAGGTAACCTTAATGATTTTCATTAATTATCAACCCAGGGAACGTCTTGTTATTTCAAGGGTGTAAGAAAAATATATGCAAGTGATACCAGAGGTTAACTACTCTAAATCGTCATAAGGAAAATTTTAGATTCTTGAAGTTCAATCCAACCAACTTGGAAGTGAACTATGAAATGTTTCTAACTATTCAAAGGAGCTAACTTTGTTCTAAGCATATGCAGAAAAACTACTCAAGACTGAAAAAAATAAATTTCAATTGAACAACAAGCTTTGATGAAATGAACAACAACCTTAACAAATTAAACAAAAATTCTAATAAATTGAACAACAATCAATTATTCTAGATTTTGCAATGGAATTCTCTTTTAATCATTTAATAACATCCTTTTGAATTAAAAATAAACCCAATGCTCACAATGATGATGAAAAGATACAAGCATTAACTATATGCAGAATTGAACAACAATCGTGTTGAAACTAATCTAACAATTGTAAAAGCATTGGTTTGAGATAAGAGAACAGGAATGGTAAACTAGTCTAGTAAAAAGGAAGTTGTAACACCTCACACTCTCAATTAACCAATTAAACGATATATTATAAAACACAATGAATAACTGGAAACCCAAATTCTGTAAATAAACGTATAGCAGGGAAGTAGCAGAAGAACCCCCAGGGTTGGGCCCAAAGGCACTAGAAGCCTACCGCTAAGTAATACTCTGAGGTTCTTTATTCCAAAAATTCCAAATTCTTCATTAATGTGCAGAACAATACATTAGTACGACTTGACAATTTTGTCTTAATACGTTTATTACATGAAGGTTATGTTATACTCTATTCATCTGGTTCATCTTCGACCTTTTATAGTTTAAATATTAATTAAAAATTAGTAAATGATCCTTCTCATTATGGGACCCTGCTGCTTCGTGGCTATCGATTGAGCACACCAAGCGTGGGTGTGCCTCTCCAGCTGCTCCCGATTCATAGGAGCTGATATGATTCCATTTTCCTTCCTTGTTGGCTCTCTTTTGGTCATCCGGTTAGTAGTTTGGCTATTTTTCCTCCCTATAGATAAAGGCAGTGATAAATCAGTTCTTACGTTATTAAACACTCCTTTTATCATTGGTCCACTCTGCCTTACCTTTGTATTATTTTCCTTTACCTTATTTCTAATGTGAAGGGAAAGTACATAAAATTACATGACAAATCGTGGCAAAGATGGGGTGAATCATAACTTCTTCTTGGTCCAACACCATGCACACTTAAACCAAAGTATCAATAACTCTCTCTGATACAAATGATTTGAATCCTTGATTGAAATTGATACTATTTTATTAATTTCTTAAAAGTGTTTGCATGTAATTAAAATCACCATAAAAAGGAGCTCAATTTAAAATACATAGAAAAGTTGAAAGGAAATTGCAACAAATAAACAAACCAAACAAGAGACAATAACACCACGACATTGATAATGAATTTCATATATATTCAAGCCTACGTCTCCTGACCTAGTCTTTAGTGGGAAGGCCTCTTTATTAAAATGCTCAAAATGTGTGTACATAAAAATTTGATCTCCAATGTGTTCTCAAGGCCTCAAACCCCCTATTTCGACACTTTTCATGCTCAAAATGGTCTCCAAATGGGTAAAAAAAGCCAAAAGAACTCTTAGCTGCAAGTTAAAAGGAAATGGAATCGTACAATTTTCAACACATGAGCTTGTGGCTCAATGGTTGAGCATGTGCGTTATAATGGGGGAGGTTTGGTGTTAGATCCTCATTTAGCATGATTTTGTGAGATATGTTAGTTGTTGGTTTAATTCATTGACAAATATATGGAAAAGAATAATTTTTTAAAGATGTTCATGGGGTCAATGAACCCACAACAACACCAACCATATATTTCATATAACATTTATGTTATTGCTTGTTAGCCCCCCTATGAAATTCTTGACAAGCAAGCTGGGGGGTTAGATTGTTTTGGAGCCTCCAAGAAATTCCTTTCCCCTGAAAATTCATCCTCCTTGGAGTCTCTCTGTGCCAGGCCTAACATACATCCTCTCTACTGATCCATTCCTCAAAAGGGGCCTTCTTACCCCTATATCCTGCAAACTTCCCCATCTCAACCTCTGCTTTCCCTTTGTCAAAATCCCCCCTTCCTATGCTTGAATTCCTCGAAACCCCCTTGAAATCCTTTCGCTGCCCCTAGTTTGGTCTTTCCTACCCTTCATTTCTCTATCGTTACCCCTGGCTGGCCCCAAATTGCATTGAAAATGAGTAAAAATCCATACAATTCACATATGAGGCCTTAGCCCCCTTCCCCATTAGCCTCCGCACCCTTTCCGTCCATATGCCCAAGCGCCGGGACCACTCGCTAAACCCGTTGGGCGCTTATCCCCTCCAACCCTTTTTCCTCCTGAAACATTAAAAGAAAAACCTTTGTGAATTATGAAATTCGGGTTTTTAATCCGTTTCTAAGGTTTGCCACCGGTCTGATCCTTCAACGAATCTCCGTCGTCCGTTAAACACGAAATCGACGACCGTTATTCACTACGGGGGGTTGCTCCAAAATCTCATGGCCGTACACCTTGGCCCCCCCGTAGTCCATCTCCACCGTCCAATTAATATATGATCCAACGGCGTGGAGCACGCCCGAAATAGTGGTCCCCACTCCACGCATTGTTTTCTGAAACCCGCCGGTAAATTCCGCACCACCCATCTGCAACAGGCCGTTTTCTCCGGAGAGCCAGCGATTCCACTCAGTAATCGCTGCATCTCCTCTGTACGAACCTGAAACCGCTTTCATTTCACACGCTATTGTTCGGATGATAGATGGGTAGCGGAATAAATGATAACCGTCAGATCTTGGAGCCCTCATCCAACGACCATTGTACTTTGGAGATGCGCGCTTTTTAACTCGGGCCTCCGCTCTCCCCGCGCATTAAATTTCGGCCAAAATATATGCAGCAGAATCAATCACCGCTATCCGATCCTACGCGCTTAATCCAACGACTACCATCTCCCGAAGCTGCACACCATTTAACACCCGTCCATCGTGCCCGCGGGCCCGCCTTCTGTCATTCTCCACCCTTGATCTTCGCCCGATCGACAGTCCAGATCTGTCTATTCATTGTTGAACATTCCGTTGCCCCAGGACCTCCATGTCACCCGTCCATCGTTTTCCATCCCGCCACGTCACCTCCACATGCGTCTGCTGTACATACTCCCATTCCATTGCACATAATGGTTCTTTTTCGTGTTTTTTAATGTATTTCACGTACATTTGCTCCACGTACCGTCAACCACCCGCCATCAAATTTCTCACCATTTCGTCTAAATTTTTTCCCTCCATTCCGTCTGCATGGCTTGTTTCCGCATCCACAGTGTGTCCTCGCCTCCTCCATCATTCACACCCATGGTTTTCCTCACAGGTTTGTTGTTTTGCAGGGTTGCTAGAGGTGAAAGACTCTATGTTTCTTTCGTACCATCTTAATGGAGGAGTTTGCAAACAGAATTAAATCCAAGGGCCGGCGCTACTATAGAATTGTCAAGGAAAGCGGCTGATGGGATTTGCACTAAAGAAAAGCAGGATTTCGAGCTCTAAAAATCTCCCATCACCATTAAAACCCGAGCTACCCTGTCAGAAGCAAATGGAGTGGCAGAGTGTTTCAGTGCAGAGAAAAAGGAAGATTAAAGCGAGCTCATGAAGATCTTGAGCTTTTAATCCAAATTTTAGAGGGAAAAGCAGCAGATTACAGACCCCGAGGATCAATCAAAAGACCCCGAGCACAAGAAAAAGGTAATATCCGGGTTTTTCATCAGCAGAATGTTTTTTCTTCAACAAGTACATGGCGCCCATATTGTTTTATTTACACACCGTGTCCCTGAAGATAATTCCACCAAACAATAGTTCAAAACCATCGGAGCATTTATGTGACAGACCATTCAGTAGTCTATTTTATTTTTGTTCAAGACACCAGGAGTACTTCAGCCAAAAGATGTCAAGATCAAATCTGGAGCAGATCATTCTCTCACAAGGAAGGTGACAGGGATTAAATACATAGTAGTTCAAGTAGAATTGGTTTCGGCCCTGCATTCATTGTTATGTTCAATAATACATTTAATTTTCACCTACTTCTTCAGTCGATCTTAGGTTCACCCTTTGCTATAAAGCACAGAAGGAAACATTGAAATGGTTGTTGATGAGAAATCAGTGGAATGCAAGCATTGTTACTATTTGAGACAAGTTCTCTATGCATATTGTAAGATAGGCTAAGATTTGATGTATTCAGACTGAATGTTCAAGCTGTGGGCAATGTTCTACCTGATTGGTGTTGTTTTTAATATGACAAGCATGTTTCTTTGGATCCTGATCTAAAGCAGCTGGTGATGTTTCCTCTTTCTCTGTATTTGTGATTGACTTGCTCTCATTGCATGCTACATTTCATTTCATCTCTGGTGGTAGGAAACAAAAGTATAATATAAGATTCACCCTTGATAGGTGCCTTATGTTTCCTGCTCTCCCTACCTCAATGTTTTCTGCTCATATGTGTATCTGAATGTTGATTTCAATTGATTTAACCAGTGTAGTGGATGTCATTGCCTGCTCTCTCGAAGGGCGTATATTACACTGAAAACTGTCACCTTGACATTCTGCTGACTGTATGAGCTTATTATTACTCATACTTCCTCCTTTTGCAAGTCCAATATACCAGCTCCTCATGTCAAGCTTCAAAATCAAAAGAAAATCCCTAAAATCCCCTAAGAATTGGTATCGCACTTTCTCTATGCATTCCCTGCGGTCCCGCACCTAAATCTCAGCCTGCATGCGGAACCATACCGCACGTTATTTGTGTAATGGGTGCGGACCTCTGTAAAACATAAAAAGGCGAGAAAATGAAGATAAAAAGTGAATTCCAGGTGAATTCTAGAAGATTCTAGACGGGAATTTTCGGAATGGATACGCCTTGAAGCTGGTTCATGCATCCCTCACTTGATGGAGCTAACCCCTTGATGTAAGGAGCTTATCCCTTTGAAGGAGGATTCTATCCCTTCATATTTGGAACTAGAAACCTCCTCTTTTCCACTATAAAAAGAGGCCTTGGGTAGCCTCAAAGGGAGTTCAAGCTTAAGAGATTTGAAGTTAAATGTTGTTGAGATTCAGTCTCAAATAACTAAGACTTTCTGTGAGGTTAAATCACTCTTTCTTTTCAGCTGCTCTCATTCAAAGAGTGCAATGCTTGTCATAGTAGAGCAAAGCTCTGCCGGACGGAGGACTCACATCATCATGTTATCAAAGTTGTAAAGGTTTTCTATCTTTGAAGTTAATACAAATATACTCATTTCTCTCATTAAACTGTCTATTCATGGTTTATTTCATAAATTCCTTGATCATTATGATAAGTATGATTTATAATAATGTCTATACAGGTGCTGCTTAATCTTTTTGCTTGTTTGTGATTGCAGATTCACGAGGAACGTTCTTTCAGTGCACGGGAAGGACTTCAACAAAATCAAGCAAGCGTTGGACATAAGGTAGGTCTCACACCTATATAGTGTTTTATGAATCTTACATGCTTAGAGAGAGATTAGTATAACTGGCTGTTTGTTGCTAGTTACCTTTTGTACTAGAGAGATCGGTCTTGTCCGCAAGACGGATTAATCTACACAACAAAATGGCGACTCCATTGGGGATGAACTTGTTGTTTTTCTCTTTTATTTTTGACTTGAGGAAACGGTTTTTTCTGGTTTTTGATTGATTCACATCTGTCTGGGTACTTTATTTGTTTTTCTGTTTTTGAAAATTTAGAAGTGTTTTGAGTTTTTCTAGAATTTTTCTAGGACCGCACTCTGCATAACTTTGACAGTGCGGGCAGTTTCGCACGTTCTTTATAGAACACAGTGCGGGACCGCACCTGTCAACACTGGTTGCATGCGGACCCTGTAAAAATTTTAGAAAATTTCTAGATTTCTTTTTCTGGTTTATTTTTAGATCTTTGGTTTCTACCCAGACTGGTTATTGTGTCTATCAAGAATTCATTGTGAGTGAACTCCAACAGTGTTAATGTTTTGATGATTTTCTAGAAGACTTTGCCGATTGGATTGTTTTTCTTGCTTGGTCTTTGTGGTGATTCAAACTTTTGACAATTTGCAGTATCTCAGATTACATTGATCTCTTTTTGTCTTTTGAATCCGACCTGATTGCGAAAACATCCTATATTGAGAAATTAAGCCTTTTAGTTTCTTTGCAAATCTTCGAAAAGACTTGGTTCAAAGTTTTGAATTTCATTTTTTGTAAAAACATATTTTGAGTGTTTTGATCTGTTTGTTATCTGAACGAATAGATTCTTAGTTTGTTGAACAACTAAGGGAAACATTCATAAAAATCTAAAAAGCTTCTACTCAATTTAGATCATAGATCTTAAGATTAGATTTTGTAGTTTTGATTAGTTTTAGTTTTGTAGCTTTCTTTCGAAAGAAAATTGTTTTGTAGCTTTTTGTTTGGAAAAGAAAAAGAGTTTTCGTGTGAGCTTTGATAGTTTATTGAAAAGACAAAATAGTTTCTTTCAATTATTTTTCATGTTTGAAGAAAGAATTTAAAGGATTGCATTCTCTAACTCTTTCTTTAGATAGAAAGTTCATTGAAAGGAAAAAGAATTGAATGTCATCATAGGTGCATTTTAGTGTTTTTTGGAAGTCGAGTCTTCACATCATTCAAAGTTTCATTTCCGCACCCTTTTGACTTAAGAAACAACTCTTAAAAATAACGCTTAAATAAAATTCATCTAGTAATATTTTTATTTCTAGGGCTCTCATCACCAACATAGCTTAGGCTAGTATCTTGGAGTAGGGAGTAATTAACTCTCCAAGATAGCTAAAACAAACAAGTAGACATATCTTGTGGTAGGAAGAATTCCAGTTGTTGCATGTATGCTCTGGGAAGCTCCTCTTAAAGGAGTTAAGCACGAGATCATATCTGAACCAGTGGGGTAATCAATCCTTCCTCATTGGGAACGATAGAAGATATACACATATTAAAAATGGTAAACCTCGGATAGACCATTGTCGAGGAGCCAGGGGTCACTTGTCGGTAAACCTTGGATTCTGTTCAAGGAGCCTTCAAGGGGATTGAGCTTTGTTACTCTACCCTTGCGTGTGTGTCGGATCGTAGACTGTTCCCCCAGGTATATGTGTTTCAGTTGGTAACCTTAGAGGCCATAATCTTTAGGATTCTTTCCTAAGGTGACGGTGGAGGGAAGATCCCACCGTACCTGGAACAGACGTCGAATAGACTCACTTGGACTCTCTGGGGGGTTCTCTTCACTCGAGATGGTTATGTGAAGAAACTTGTGCCAGTCTGTTTCATTAAGCAGGTTTTCGGGGTAACTGTTCCAACCGCCCTTTTCGTGTTAAAACTCTACTAAGTTGGATTTCATCACCAACTAGTGATTTTAGTACGGAAAGTTACTTGTTTGTGTGTGGTTTGAACTCTTAGATTTTTTAAGCGAGTGATTCAATTGTTTGTTTCTTAGATACTTTAGGTGTTTTTCATTGAAATTTTTCTTTGTTTGCGTGTGATTAGATAATTTTTCATCGTGGCGGAATTGCCGAGACAATCCCAGAGAATACAAGGGAAACCCCCTGAATTTACACCAGGTCATCTTGAAGGGCTTCGAGCTCTGGTACCACACAGTAGCCGTAGACTTAGATCAACAGAAGCTGAAAGCTCTGCTATTGTGATACATCCTGATCATCAAATTCCTACAACAGAATATATTCAAGAACCGATTTCAGTTTCTGAAGTCACTGAAAATATTTCTCCTTCCGGTGAATTATCTGACGAACCTGAAATCTCTGAACCTGAAACTGAATCTTCTGTGTTAGAAACGTCCTCAGGATTTATCTCACCAACTTCTAGCGATCCAAGTTCACCTAGGGTAAGAAATATCATTACTGAAAATCTTCCCTCTGGACTAATTTCTATAGAAGAACTTACTAATCCAGACGAAGACATATCTCTTCCCAACTCCCCTCAATCGTTAAATCTTAGGGAGCGTGAATCTATTTTCTATAGCCCCATTCGAACTAATCCCTGGTATCTCTCTTTAACTGATTTTTTAGAGAATCCGGGTCTTGCTTTTTATCCACCTCGAGTTCCATTTCATCCTACACCCAGAGGATATTATCCGTCATCTATTATGGCTGGAGATTCATCCATGTTTTCTCAAACGCCTGAATCGTTCTTACATGGTGGTCCTTCTGTTCCTGTGGGATATCAGTCTTTGTCTGGTACTTTCTCGGGAGTAGCTCCTCAACCCATCGAAAACGTGTTATCAACTGGTCTTGATGGACTTAAAATTGAAACGTCGAACGCAGAGTAAGTTTTTATGATGTCTGGTAACATTCCTAATCCTCAAGCTCAAGGCAGTCAGTTTCCTTCTGGGGGTCAACCTCAGGGAACTCAGTTACCGCCTGGGGGGCAACCTCAGGGTAGTCAATTACCGCCTGGGGGGCAACCTCAAGGTAGTCAGTTACTACCCGGGGCACAACCTCAAGGTAGCTTTTTCCCAGGACAAACTGTGGATCCATATTATTTTGGGGGGCAACCCCAAGGACAGTACATACCTCAGGGTTATCAACCTCAAGGACAATACATTCCTCAAGGTCAACCCCAAACTCAATATGCTCCTCAGGGTCCTCAACAACCCCAACTTCAGTACGTGCCTCAAGGTTATCAACCTCAAGGGCAGTACCCAATGCAAGGTTACCAACAGCCTTCTGGTCAACCATCTGTTCAACGAGCCGGAACTTTACCTTATTATCAACCCTACGTTCAACCAGGTTTTGGTCCTTACGTTCAACCTTCTACGGGACAATACCCCGGAATGATGGTGTGGGATCCGTCCCAATATCAACAGCCTTTGCAGCCTAATGTGCAGTTACATTATCAACCTGGCCAGCCATTGGTTTCTGGTTCAACTCAGCAACCTATTCAGCCAGCTATTCAAACTCCTACACCTAGTTCAGTTCAGCAGGCTGGGCCTAGTACACCTCAGACTCCGCCCCAAACTGCTGCAACTGCTGCAACGTCTGTTCAACCTGTTACACCTATTTCTGGAGTATCTGTAGCCCCGAGTTCGGCTATCCCTGTATCCGTGCAAATCCCTCAAGTCTCTGTACCTCAGTCAGGACCTTCAGCTCAGACTACAGTTCAGATGCCTGCAGGACAAGCCGGTACAAGTACAGTTGTTACAAGTCAACCTCAATTTACTTATCAACCGTACCAGGGACAGCCGCAATTCGGTCCCTATGTACAGAATCCGAGCTATCAACCATACCCTGGTTATACTTATCAACAACCTCAGTATGGTCCGATTCATCCTGGTTATCCAGGAGGTTACACGATACCTAATGCTAATCCGATTCCTAGTTATCCTGGGTATCCGCCTCCTGGATCTGCTTTGGCTTCTCAAGGTTTTCGTGACCCTAACCGTCAATTGCCGTTTATCGCAACTTTGGACTTACCTGATTTGACACGCCTTACAAATGATCCTATTTTTTATTATCAGAACTGGCCGTCAATGCCTCATAAGTTGCCCAGTGATATACCAAAGTTTGAAAGTAAGTCAGGAGAAGATCCATCCAATCATGTTATGACTTATCACCTTTGGTGTGCATCTAATTCAATAATTGATGATTCAATTCGTTTACGTCTTTTCCAGAGAACACTCATAGGTCTTGCAGCCAAATGGTACATTGAGTTGCCACGAGGCTCGTTTCATAATTTCAGTCAGTTAGCAACATCTTTCTTAACTCATTTCCAGTTGCCTGTCAGATACGACAATGGCACAAAATTATTAACTTCGCTAAAACAATCTACGTCCACGTATATTTCTGATCATATCCATGAGTGGCGACGTAGACGACGTTTAGTGAAAGTTTATATTCCGGATCAAATTTTGGCAGAATGGTTTGTTAAATCATTGTTGCCTAAGATCAATGAAGACGTAGCTAAGGCTGGTGTTGTTACTGAAGAGCAAGTAATTGCTCAGGCTCAGTACCTTGACCTCGTCTATACGCAGTCAGGTACTCTACATGAGAAAATTCTCGATCTTCCCAAACAAGGTCAAATAGCTGCTGCTCCTTCAGGGTCTCATGCCGCTGATGGTATGATTGGTACAGTTAGTTCTAAAAGTAAGAAGAAATCCTCAAAGAATTCTTCTCCAATTATAACTTTACCTGATTCCCCGAAAGGAGAATCCTCTCCCGAAGTTTCCGCCGACATTCATGTCGTTGAAACATCTATGGCCAAATCAAAATCCGGTGGTAAAAAGAAGGGGAGGAACAAAAACAGAAAGAATTCGAAAGAAAAAACAGATAAAGAAGAATCCAATGACGAGAAACGTAAACCTCGCTATCCTTGCTTCATTTGTGAACAAGATCACTTCACGAAAGAATGTCCATATCGAGAGGAAGTTACGAAACTCGTTAAAGGATCACAACAACCTGCTGTCTTGAAGGATCCTTTTCCAATTCAAGATAGTAAAATGATTGGTTCTTCCTCGACTACTTTAGAAGAGCCTATTATGATGATGTCTCATGTACGGATTGCGACGCGATCGCAAGATTACGGTTCTAAGAATCCCGTCGATGGCAAAGAAGGAGAGTCTTCTAATGCCAACACATCAAATACAACTCCTCCTGTTTCCGGTCCGCTACAGATCGAGAAACAAAATCCAGACTTGATAATCAAACCGCCTGCTAAAGGTGTTCTTCGTAAATTAGCTTTCAATCCACATGCGAGAGCTGCTCAGAATTACAACATTGTTGAAGATTTAGTTGTTTCTCCTTCAGCAATGTCGGCTTTGGAAGTGCTGCAATCTTGTCCAGCACAGCGTAAATTATTATTGTCTGCCATAGGAGCTGTTGATGTTCAGGATTCTAACCTTATAATCTTCGATTTAGAAAATAGTACACCACGTCTTCCTCACCAAATGGCTTTCCAGATTCCAGTGTTAGTCAAAAACAGACCTATTTTTCGGAATGTGATTGATGAGGGAGCTTCAACGTGTATTATGTCGATTCAGTGTTGGAAATCTCTTGGTTCTCCTACACTTAACCAATCTCCGACGATTCTAAAAGCTTTTGATGGTTGAGGTTTTCAACCTTATGGTATTTTGCAGGATTTACCCATAGGGGTTGAAGGAAAAATCGTTAATCTAGATGTTTCCGGTCCGCTACAGATCGAGAAACAAAATCCAGACTTGATAATCAAACCGCCTGCTAAAGGTGTTCTTCGTAAATCATCTTTCAATCCACATGCGAGAGCTGCTCAGAATTACAACATTGTTGAAGATTTAGTTGTTTCTCCTTTAGCAATGTCGGCTTTGGAAGTGTTGCAATCTTGTCCAGCACAACGTAAATTATTATTGTCTGCCATAGGAGCTGTTGATGTTCAGGATTCTAACCTTATAATCTTCGATTTAGAAACTAGTACACCACGTCTTCCTCACCAAATGGCTTTCCAGATTCCAGTGTTAGTCAAAAACAGACCTATTTTTCGGACTGTGATTGATGAGGGAGCTTCAACGTGTATTATGTCGTTTCAGTGTTGGAAATCTCTTGGTTCTCCTACACTTAACCAATCTCCGACGATTCTAAAAGCTTTTAATGGTCGAGGTTTTCAACCTTATGGTATTTTGCAGGATTTACCCATAGGGGTTGAAGGGAAAATCGTTAATCTAGATGTGGAAGTGGTTGATGCCCCTCTAGATTACAACCTTCTACTGGGTCGTAGTTGGTCTTATGCTATGACTGCTGTTGTCTCTTCGGTCTTTCGACTCATAAAATTTCCATATCAAGGAAAGATCGTAACAATAGATCAGTTAACTTATTTTTCGTCCGACCCAGCCTCTACAGAAACAATCCAGCATGTTGGTAAAACGGCTATCCCTTATAAGGATGTTGGAGTAGGATTGGTTAAATATTTTGGTTTACTAGGAACTTTTTCCTTTCCTCCTCCTAACGTATCACCTTCTACTGCAACAATTCATATGATTTCGTCAGACACAGTTATGTTTGATGATCCTTGGATTCTTCCTTCTGAATCCGAGATAGACTCATTTGATGGCGTGATGCCCTTGAGTCCATTTGAAATTGCGTACCAGGCTGTACAGTCTTTTTCCGACCCCTCTTCAACCGAAATTGATCCAATGAATGGGATCCAAGAGGAATCACTTTCTATATCTAGTTCAGTAACAACAACATTTCCTGAAATTGTTCATACAGATGAGCAAATTCGTGAGTTTTTGTCTGTTGATGATTTACCATGGGAAGATCTACATCACCGATCTTCATTTTTACCTGAATTAGATCATTTTGAAAATGATTTCGCTTCAATTTTTACTGCTGAATATGCCAAGGAACCTCAGAATCCATTGCAAAATCCTCATTCTGAGTTAAATTTGGAAAATATATCTAGAACGGTTCCAATTGACATTTCAGTAAAACCAGGAATAATTGAAAACATTCATATAGGTGCTTGTTGTTCAGATGAAGAAATTCAGACTTATAAAGCCCTATTTCAAGAATTTCGTGACGTTTTTGCCTGGTCTTATGAAGAAATGCCAGGAATCGACCCATCGATCGTAGTACATGAAATCAAAACTTACCCAGATGCTAAACCTGTTCGTCAACGATTACGTCAAATACATCCTAGAAAAGCTGCTACTATAAAAACAGAAGTTGAAAAATTACTTAAAGTAGGATTCATTTATCCAATTCCCTTAATGGATTGGGTATCAAATATTGTTCCTGTGACTAAAAAACAAGGAACTATAAGAGTATGTATCGATTATAGGAATATTAATCGAGCGTGTCCAAAAGACAATTATCCAACTCCCTATATCGATCAAATAATCGATGATTGTGCTGGTAGTGAATTGTTTTCCTTCATGGATGGCTTTTCAGGCTACAATCAAATAAACATACTCCCTGCAGATCAACCTAAAACAGCTTTCATTTGTCCGTAGGGAACGTTTGCCTATTGTAAACTACCTTTTGTACTAAAGAATGCTGGAGCAACTTTTCAACGGGCTATGTCTTATGCATTTCATGACATTAAGCACATCGTTCAGCCATATCTAGATGATTTACCGGCGCATTCATTACGTCGGGCCGATCATCCCACTCATTTAAGAGCAATGTTTATGAGATGCAGGCATTATCGGATAAGGCTGAATCCACATAAATGTGTTTTCTGCGTAGAATCGGGTCGATTACTGGGATTTGTTGTCTCGAAATCAGGCATTCGTGTCGATCCATCGAAGGTCGAAGCTATTGTTAAATTGCCTCCTCCTTCGACATTACGCCAACTCCAAAGTTTGCAGGGGAAAGCAAACTTTTTACGTAGGTTTATTCCGAACTATGCCGAGCTTGCAAAGGGTTTTACCCGGTTGTTGAAACAGGACATTCCGTTCTTTTGGGACGAGATCGCTGATCGATCTTTTGATGCACTTAAACACGCGTTGACCCATGCACCGTTATTGCATCCTCCCAACTACAACCAATATTACATTTTGTATCTTGCTGCTTCTCATTCCACTATTGGGATGGTACTAGTTCAGGAAGATGAATCTCACAATGAACATGTGATTTATTATCTTAGTTGAAATCTGAATCCGACTGAAATCAAATACACACATGTGGAGAAATTGGCCTTGGCAGCTGTTCAATTTGTCCAACGTTTTAGACATTATATCTTGTTACGTAAAACCACAATAATTTCTGATTGCAACCCTATGATGTATATTTTGACCAAAAAATTACTAGGGGGCAAATATTCCAAATGGATAGTTATCCTGCAAGAATTTGACTTGGAATTTGAAAAATCCAAGGCAAAGAAATCTTTGGTTTTTGCGGAACTGATGTGTGATTTCCCCTCTACTGATATTGAAACAGTGGCAGAAGAGTCCATTGTGGACGAATCTTTGTTTCTTATCAGTACGCTTGATCCATGGTATGGGGATATTATTGTGTATCTCCAAACCCAATCTTTTTGGCCTGACATTTCACGAACTCAGCGACGGAAAATACGCTTCCAATCCCAACAATATAATATCATTGGTGATACACTTTATCGACGAGGAGCGGATTCTGTTTTCCGATGTTGTATAACTCATGAAGAAGCTGAAAGGTATTAAATGACTGTCATTCTGGAGCATGTGGCGGTCATATGTCTGGGTATGCCACAGCCCAAAAGATATTGCGTGCAGGTTATTTCTGGCCAACGTTGTTCAAAGATTGCATTTATGCGGTTCGGAAATGCCACAACTGTCAAATTTTTGATAGAAAAATGCGCGCGCCACCCGCTCCTCTTCACCCTATAATTGCTGTTGGTCCATTTGCAAAATGGGGTATCGATTTCATCACATGTAACCCTCACTCGGCTGGGGGGCATGCCTATATTATTCTCGCAGTAGATTATTTTACGAAATGGGCCGAGGCGATGCCTACATATTCAGCTGACGGCAAGACTGCTGCAACATTCGTATTTAATCACATAATTGCTAGGTTCGGTGTTCCTCAAGCTATTATTACAGATCATGGAAGTCATTTTCGGAATATCATGATGACTGAACTGACAGAACAACTTGGCCTACGCCATGATAGTTCCACTCCGTACTATCCACAAGCAAATGGTCTGGTTGAAGCCATTAATAA
>JAXQQM020060818.1:0-23770 GCA_034641835.2 Pinus albicaulis
ATTATGGACTGTTTTAGCAGAGCGCACTTGTACGGCGTGCCACATGTCATTGTTTCTTCATTTGGCTCTGAAATTGATAGAGAGAAAAGTAAATATTGTGCACTATCTACCACCTTTTATGGAAATCCAATCCGATACTTAGAGAGAGAGTTATGACGATTTTACCAAGGTCACTCCTTTGAGATGAATTTCAGGAGCCTGCAAAAACCCTGACTTCCACAGATCATATCTCCAAAAATATTGTGCACCTTGATCTGAAATTTTTACTGCAACTTCCTCAGGATTTTGGCTTCGCCTCATAAAAAAAATCAGCTTCTGACCCTTCGTATAAAAAAATTTAGAGCGAAAATTCCACGATGACATGTTTCAGATGGCCGAATCCCATGCATAAGGAGGAAATGAGGATCACAATTTATATAAATGCTTAAGTTAAGAGGGGCTTCAACAAGTGAACGTGGGAGGGATTTTAGGAGCTTAAAAAAAATATTAATTATGACTTTTCAATGACCCATGCCCCAACCCCATGGGGTTTTAGCCCACTAACTAGGGGTACAAACTTCAAACATGAATATCTCTCAAACCGTGAAGAATTACATGGCGTGCCATATATCAACGAAAACATCTCGACAAGTAGAAACCATAAAAAGCATTATTGACCCATAATATATTAATTTGGTAGGTCAAAATTCCCATGCAATATTGGGTTAGCCCCTGGTGCTGCTTGGGTTGACATCAATGACAACCGCTAATCAACAATCTCCCCCTTTGGCATTGATGGCAACACAAGTACTCCCCCTGCGATCATGACACCTCTTCCTACAACATTATCTCCCCCTTTGACATCAATGGCAAAGGGTAACTCCCCCTGAAACACAACCATCCTGCGGACCTGTACACACTTCCACTCCCCCTGACACACAATCGTCCTGCAGACCTGTAATCTAATGAGAACTTGGGAGAATCCCAAGCTTTTGTCAAAGATATTCAAATGCTTCACGAGGTAAAGGTTTAGTGAAGATATCAGCAATTTGTTCTTTTGTACAAACATACTCAAGTTTGATATTCTTTTCAGCGACTTGTTCTCTAACAAAATGATATTTGATCGGAATGTGTTTTGTTTTTGAATGCATGACAGGATTCTTGGAGATGCTGATGGCACTAGTGTTGTCACAGAATATGGGAATAGGCTCATTGAATTGTACTTGAAGATCTTGTAAATTTTGTTTCATCCAAAGGACTTGAGTACAACATGATGCTGCTGCAATGTATTTTGCTTCCGCTGTAGACAACGAGATTGAAGTTTTCTTTTTTCCCAACCATGATATGAGACAACCACCTAGATAGAATGCTGCTCCACTAGTACTCTTATGATCATCAACGCTTCCTGCCCAATATGCATCTGTAAAGGCTTGAATAATGAGATTGTTACCCTTGGGATACCACAAGCCATATTCTTCTGTGCCCTTTAGATATCGAAGAATTCTTTTGACAACAATAATATGTGATTCTTTTGGTGCTGCTTGGAATCTTGCTACTTGTCCAACTGCTTGCATAACATCTGGCCGAGAGGCTGTTACATATAGAAGACTACCAATCATAGATTTGTACAACTTTTGATCCACATCCTTAGATGAGTCGTCTATGCTCAATTTGCAACCTGTTACCATTGGAGTAAGGACGGGTTCGCAATCTTCCATTTTGAATTTCTTGAGCATTTCCTTGATGTACTTGGCTTGACATATAAATATTCCTTTCTCTTGCTGAGATATTTGAAGCCCTAAGAAGTATGTCAACTCACCAAGTAAAGACATCTCAAACTCACTTTGCATCTTTGTAGAAAAATTCTTACCTGGTCGATCATCATTGCTACCAAATATTATATCATCCACATATACCTCAACGATTGTTAAATTATCTTTATCTATTTGTACATAAAGATTGCTATCAACAGTACCTTTCTTGAACCCTTGTTGACCTAGATATCCATCAAGATGAGCATACCATGCTCTGGGAGCCTGCTTGAGACCATATAGAGCCTTCTTTAACCTGCATACATAGTCTTCTTTTTGTGATAGTAGAAAACCTTCAGGTTGTTCAATGTAAACTTCTTCTTCTAATTCTCCATTCAAAAATGCTGACTTAACATCCATTTGGTAGACTTTTATTTTTCTTGAACATGCATACGCGAGAAACATTTGGATGGCTTCTATTCTGGAAACTGGTGCAAATGTTTCATCGAAATCAATTCCTTCCACTTGTGCATGGCCTTTGCAAACCAGTCTTGCTTTGTTTCTGGTAACCTGCCCATCTTCATTCAATTTGTTCTTGAACACCCATTTAGTCTTAATGACATTTTTATCTTTTGGTCTTGGAACTAATTCCCAGGTGTTATTCTTCTCAATTTGATCCAATTCTTCATTCATAGCTGCTACCCAATGTTCATTCTAGGTGGCTTCCTCAAAACTACTAAGCTCAAAGGTTGCTAGAAAAGCAACGTGAGCTTGTTGTGATGAATGAAGTTGTCGACCTTCATTTATGTCACCAATGATTTGATTTGATGGATGGTTCTTTTGAATCCACTCTTTTGTTCTCCTTAGAAGAGATTTTTGTTGTTGTTCTGGTATATCTTGATGATCATTGTTTACTTCTTCCTCGTTGAGAGTTGCTTCTTGTTCTACAATTTTATCTGTGTCTTTTTCAGCCTCTGTCTCAAGTTTCAAAGATTCTAGATCCTCATCATTACTCACTAGAACACCATTTTCGTCAAATGTAACATTTATGCTCTCCAATATCTGTTTTCGTCTTAGATTATAGCATTTATAGGCCTTTCTTTTGTGTGAGTAACCAACAAAGATACCTTCATCAACACGTGATTCAAACATACCCAAATTTTGATCTTCTCTTTTGATATAACATTTGCTTCCGAAGATTCTGAAATATTTTACATTAGCTAGTTTTCCTTTCCATAATTCATATGGAGTCTTGTTGCAATTATTTCTGAGAAGACTTCGGTTGATAATGAAGACTGCCGTATCAATTTCTTGAACCCAGAATTTTTCATCCAATTTTGAGTCCTTCAACATTGTTCTACCCATTTCTTGTACAGTTCTATTCTTTCTTTCAGCAACTCCATTTTGCTGAGGTGTTCGTGATGTTGAAAATTTCCTTTTTATTCCATTTTTGTCACAGTATTGCTGAAATAATTTGGAAGTGAATTCTCCACCATTATCTGATCTTAAACACTTTATTTTCAAATCAGTTTCATTTTCAACCAACTCCTCGTAGATCTTAAAGCACTCAAATGCTTCAGATTTTTTCTTTAAGAAACTGACGGCTGTCATCCTGGTATAGTCATCTATCATTAACATGAAATATAATTCTCCGTCTAATCCTTTTGTTCTCACAGGACCACATAGATCAGTATGTATCAATTCCAATGGATGTGATGCAAAGTGTTATTTTGTTTTAAATTGGACTTTTGTCTGCTTGCCATGCCGACATGCCTCACATAGTGTGTTGGAAGGTTTTGAGATTTTCAGCATTTCTCGTACTGCTTCCTTTTTTCTTATCCTGACAAGATTGTCAAATTTTATGTGACCCATTCGTTTGTGCCATAACCAGATTTCATCTTCTTTAGCTAGTAGACATGCTTTAGTTGCTTCATCCAAAACATATATGTCGTTTGGAGCTCGACTTTCTGTAGCCAAAATTTTACCATACCTGCCTTTCCTGATTTCACATTTTGTGGAGTTGAATAGCATTGTGTGTCCTTGATCACACATTTGTCCAACATTGAGCAGATTGTGATTCATGTTTTCGACCAATAGAACATTCTTGGCTATAACATCTTTGCTTCTGAGAGTGACGGTACCTGATCCTATAACATTTGAAGATCCATCATTTCCAAAGGATATGGTTCCATCCTTCTTCTCTTTCAGGGATACAAACTTCCTTCTATCTCCAGTCATATGCGTTGAGCAACCATTGTCAACACACCACACATCTTTCTTTTTTTGAGCCTTGAGAGCGAAAGCACAATTATCAGTCTTCTTCTTCTTCCATGTTCATTCATTATGTGGCTTCGAAGATTCTTCTGGAGGATTTTCAAGTCTGCAATCTCTGGCCATGTGTCCAAAGTTCTGACATTTGTAACATTCCATATTATTTCTTAAATGTTCAAATCTATTGATGTTTTGTTGAGCCCTGGGAGGTTCATATTTGAAGAATCTCTTGGAATTGTATTGGTTCATAGGGTACATGCGACATTCTACAGCTTTATGACCAAACTTTCCACATGAATAACAATAGCCATGAAAAATATGTTGGTACCTGGATGAAAATCTTCGTTGAGGAATCATCTTCCAAGGATGTGCTTGCGAATCTTGTCCAATGAAGTCTACATGTATGTCAGATCTCATAGGTTCATTGTATTTTGTTGTAGAAGGTCCTGCTTCTTCTTCTTTGTAACCGAGGCCACTTCTGTCATTGTAAGATCATTGATTGTTGATGAGTTCTTCCAATGCCCTTAAGCTGTTGGCATAGTTTTGGACAATTTTTCCCTTCTTCACTTCCTTACGCAACGAGACTACTTCGGCTTCTAATGCTTCCCTTTCTTGGTTGATTTCTTCCAACTTCTTTTGAAGCGACTCTTCAATACATTTGTGTTCTTCAACCTCAATTTTGAGACCTTGAACTTTTTCTTCAAGAGTGTTGGAACGGATCTTCTTAGCATTGAGGTCTTTTATAAGCTTTATTGCCTCCCCATAAAATTCTTCTATGGTCAACCCTTCATCTTCATTGTTTGATACTTCTTGTTTATTGTGCTTGGCCATAAACAATACTTTCTCATTAGCTTCTTCTTTGCTGTCACTTTCTTCATCGGATGATGAGCTATCTACTTTAGAGAGAAAGTTCCTTTCGGATCCTTTCTTTGTGCCTTGCTTGTTGAATTTCTTAAAGCCTTTCTTTCCTTTTGAGTTGCCATCACTTTTGTTCGGACATTTTGCTATGAAATTTCCAACCTCACCACAACCGAAACATATCAATGGAATTTTACCTTTGAATTTTCCCTTACCAGGTTTTAGTTTTCTCGTAAAGTAAGCATATTCTTCATTTGAAAGACCTTCTCCATCATCTCCCTTTTCTTCACACTTGCAGGTGCATGTCATTTCAATTGAAGGTTGTTTGTCCTTATTGGTTTGCTTAGATGCAACAAACGTAGTTTCTAGATTTGAAGTACCCTTTTCTTCATCAAGTCTCATTTCATATGCTATGAGAACCCCGCGTCATTCTTCCTTGCTGAGTTTGTCCAGATTTGCACTGTATTCTAAGACTGATACCTTTGGGTTGAATCTCCCTGGTAACGTTCTAAGAACCTTCCGTATAATAGTCTTCTCATCAACTGGCTCTCCCAATCCTTCCAAAGTATTGGTTATTTCATCAATGTATTGGAAGTATGCAGCAATGTTGCAATCTTCTTTCATTCTAATTTGCTCAAATTTTGCTCTATGGATTTGAAGCTTTGCTTCTTTGACATTTGAGTCACCTACATATATATTCTCAAGCTTGTCTCATACATTTTTGATGATTTTACAACCCAGCACCTTATGATAAGCAGATTCAATAAGTCCACTGATAATAATATTCTTTGCTTTTGCATCATTTACCAAATTCTTCTTACCTTGTTCATCCGCGGTTCATGTAAATCCATTTTGAACAGTGTCCCATACTTCGTAACCTTGCGCCAAGAGATAGACCTCCATTCTTTCTTTCCATAGTGCATAATTATTTTCATTGAATAGAGGTACACCATTCTTGGTATGCTCCATGACCTCCTTCCAGCTGTTAAACTGTAATTGAAGGAACCAAACTCTGATACCAATTGTTGGAAATACTGAGAGGGGGGGGTGAATCAGTATTCCTTTCAATTAGAGAATTTTTTAATCTTCAATTATTATCAGTGTTTGTACAATGATAGCAGCAAACAAGAGGAACACAAATGCGCACATTTTTTAAGGTGGAAACCCACTCCAGGACAAAAACCACCTAATGTTTTTCTAATAATTCTTTAATATTCAACTCCTATTGAAAATAAAGCTCCAACTTCCTAGAATCTAGAAAAGCATTCTTCTCCAGCTCCCACTGGATGGATGTTCCAACACCTGAGATTCTTCAGTAGTCAACTAAACGGATGCCCCAACACCTAATGAGCTACAACTCACCCTAGCACCACCCTACCACCCTATAGAAGAATAAAAGAAGAATGGACTCCCGTACCAGGGAAAATGGTCCATTTTACAATGATATAGAATGATGTAGAAGAAGAAGATATACTAGACCATAACCCCAACTTTGACACAACCACCTAATGATGATCCTAGACCTCCCAACACTGCCTCTTCAACCCATGGCAGATAGATACTAGTGCAATTTGTACAATAATGTATTTACAATGACTAAGTACAATGATACCTTTACAATGATTGTATGCAGTGCTGCCCACTTGAAGACTTCATATGATGAACTTCTTGCTGCTGTTATGCACCCTGGTTGCTGCTCTTGTCAAGCTACCCTCTGCTGCACCTTGATTTGCTTTGCTGCCATAGAAAGTCTGGTCCTTTGCAACCCTTGACAACACATGATCTATCTTTTTCTTGCCTTCTAGGAGCTCAATATTGAATCTGGTGTATCTATGTTATTTCAGATCCTTAATATCTGATTTCGATCCTATAGTAGTCCTCTGAGTCTTCTTTCCAATGCCACAGGTCTAACCTAATTTGGATTCTTCAAGAGATAGTTATGTCCAATCTCTCACAATGCCCTAATTATGGACTGTTTCAGCAGAGCGCACTTGTATGGCGTTCCACGTGTCATTGTTTCTTCATTTGGCTCTGAAATTGATAGAGAGAAAATTACAGACTATGCACTATCTGCCACTTTTTACGTAACTCCAATCTGATACTCAGAGAGAGAGTTATGATGATTTTACCAAGGTCACTTCTTTGAGATGAATTCCAGGAGCCTGCAAAAACCCTGACTTCCACAGATCATATCTCCAAAAATATTGCGCACCTTGATCTAAAATTTTTACTGTAGCTTCCTCAGGATTTCCTCTTCGCCTCATAAAAATTTCAGCTTTTTAACCTTCGTAGAAAAAAAGTTAGAGCGAAAATTCCACGATGACCTGTTTCAGATGGCCGAATCCCATGCATAAGGAGGAAATGAGGATCACAATTTATATAAATGCTTAAGTTAAGAGGGGCTTCAACAAGTGAACATGGGAGGGATTTCAGGAGCTTAAAAAAATATTAATTATGACTTTTCAATGACCCATGCCCCAACCCCATGGGGTTTTAGCCCACTAACCGGGGGTACAAACTTCAAACATGAATATATCTCAAACCGTGAAGAATTACATGGCGTGCCATATATCAACGGAAACATATCTACAAGTAGAAACCATAAAAAGAATTATTTACCCAGAATATATTAATTTGGTAGGTCAAAATTCCCATGGAATATTGGGTTAGCCCCTGTTGCTGCTTGGGTTGACATCAATGACAACCGCTAATCAACAGGACACAGGTTGAGAGGTCAAATCTGATCCATTCATGGTTAACAATCCCAATGAAGATTTCCGCGAGAGACCTACGAGTGAATACAAAGAACTAGGTAAATGAGTTTGTGTTGGAGTCTGAAGAGGAGGAAGAGGACCGGTCTGATAAAAATGGATTCCACTCCAATGAAATAGAGTAGAGGGAAGAGGCTCTTCTTGCAATATCTCTTCAATACTCACAAGTCCATATGAAAGAGGTTCACCATTGGGTCCAAGATATATAGATGGTGGTTTTTTTTTAGACAAAGGAAGAGAAGGGAAGGACCTGAAGTAACAGGTGAACATGGCTAAGGCTCCTCAGGTTCAAAAACCTCATGAAGTAAAGTATCTAAATCGAGAAAGTCAGGTTCAATAACCTCAGGCAATAAGGTTTCATGGACTTCTCTTTCAATTGTGTTAGATTCACCAGCAAGATTATATGTAATCTCAGGCTCGGAACTCAAAAGGACAGATGATTCTGGTGGATAAATATCAAGAGGAGGACCATAAGTAGTTCTCGAAGTTCCAGATTCGATAGTTTGTGTCCTCTTATGCTTCTGATGACCACAAAGAGTAGCCTATGGTGGAAGAGGAGTCTTATTTTGAATTCTATGTGAACAATGAGGTGGGGTATTTTGTTCTTCCATGTTGGATTAATAAATTTTAGAAATTAAGACAAAAATAAATAAAAAATGGGGTAATATAGGCATAAAGGATTACTAAGCAACCGTGAACTGCAATATAAATCTTGGTGTTGAGAATCTGGAAGGCTAGTGATTAATTAAAATTATCTTCTTGATAATTACTTGTGAGCTTACTTAGGTTACTTATGTCTTCTATTATTTAGCTTATTTAATCTTTTATCAAGTCAACTATCAAAATACATGAGACACACAAATTAGTCTCCTAGAGCTAGGGAAAAACCTCTCCCTCTTGGGGAGGAAAACCCACGAGAAATTATTCTTCTAAATCTTCAAATGAAAAGTACCATGACCAAGACTTAGACCCTTGACGTATGAATGCCTCCAAGACCTTGTCATTACTTATTTTCTTGCCTTCAACACTGGCCCTTCTCTTTTGCTCTAATTTGCACTAATCTGCACTAGTACTAGAGATCTCGGTCTCTACTTAGTCAAGAATCAGATACTTAATCTTCTTCACCTTGTCCTTCTTTAAACATATCTGCACTTCTTTAACTTTACATATGATACAGTTGGTGACATACAACCAGTATGCAATGCTTCAGTAATGACCACATATTTTTCTCGAGATAAGGTGCCATGATATCTCAAACAAGTCCGCAACTTCACCCTATACTTGATCTCTGCAATCCACACTCATCTCTGTACTATTTAACCTTTTGAAATATGCATATATTAGTCTTATGAAATCCGCATTTATATCACATAAAAATCCGCAATTTCTTCCACAAAACAGTCCACAATCTGCTTCAGACTATTCACCATCGACCTCAGAGAGATCCACACTTCTTATCCACATTTCATCGTAGATAAATCCACACTTCATCACAGAGAAAATCTACACTTCAGTTTCAGATATGACCGAAATTCTTGTCTTCAAATGAACCGTAGAACAGGTGTATATATAGAGACAGTTCCATTGTCTTTAGGCCGACCTTCCATTTAGCTTGTAGGCCGACTTATCTAAATGTTGGAAGGCCTACTTTAACACATCATTTTAGCTTATCTTTCAGCATTGTTGGAGGGATGAATTAAGCTATTCATTCATGGTTTCTTTGGCAAGGTCTTGGAGCATTTCTTTAGACTAGATCCTTCATATATATGACACTTAATTAAATTTATACCTAGAAGAAAAAACCCTTAAAGACATCAAGAAGAAGTCTATTAACCTAAAATCTTGCTCATGAAACCCATGAAGAAAGTACAACAAATATACATTTAATTATCTTTGTCTTCTTCTTTACATAAATACATAATTACATAGTCAATATGAAGACCGATCCTAGTTACACTTTTCAACTCTCCCTCTAAACTACGAAGGTATTCATACACGTACATAGTCACTCTCAAACTAAATAATCTCATAAGAAGAATTGGATTGGTAATCGCATCTATATAGTGTAATATTCCCAATTAGCTTTGCTAATTGGAATATTTCAATTTTGTTTAATTTTTCCGCTTTAGCTAGAAATAATAAATAAAGTGAGAAATAAGAGGGTTACCTCACTTTAGTCACCTCACTTTATAAAATAAAGTGTTTTTCCTAGTTGATTGACGTTATAACTTAGAAAGGGGGCCTTGGGGGTCCACATGAGTATGAAGGGGAGGCATCAGGCTAACCCAAGGTTAACTGCGCAGGCCAAGGAGAGTGAAGGACGCAGTCAAGGTTTTGGAGGGAGTTTAGCACTATAAAAGGTGGGGTTCTCGCCTCATTTTGGCATGCATGATTTGATATTGATATTGAGAGCTAGACTTCTGTCTGCTTCAGCACGCCGGTTGTTTAGTCGGTCTGCAGCACTGTTTAGTGCAACCGAGTGTCTCCGTTCGGAGATCTCACCCTTAGCCTCGGGGGACTTCGAGTGCCTGCCCTGGTAAGGTTATTTTCTTAGTATCACCCTTAGCCTCGGGGGACTTCGAGTGCCTGCCCTGGTAAGGTTATTTTCTGAGCATCATCCTTCAGTTTCAGTGGTAATTAGCAGTAGTTTCGGGTAGAGATTTGGAAGAGGAGAAACCCCCTTCTTGAGACTGCGCAGATCCAGGAGATAGGACGCTGATCCAGAGGGGAAGGACGCAGATCCAGCAGGAGGATTCAGATCTGAATAGTGAGGACGCAGATCCAGCTGACCAAGGCAGAGAGGACGCAGATCTGGAGAGATAGCAGCAGGTCTAGCCTTGGAGGACGCAGATCTGGAGAGATAGCAGCAGATCTAGCCTTGGAGGACGCAGAGATGGAGAGATAACGAGCGAGATCTAGCCTTGGAGGACGCGGTCACCGCGGAGAGATAACGACGGGTCTGGCCTTGGAGGACGCGGATCGGAGAGATAACGCGAGATCCGGCCTTGGAGAGCCTTGGGAATGCGGAGAGATAACTTGTGAATCCGGCCTTGGAGGACGCGAGATGCGGAGAGATAGCGCGGATACGGATAGGGAGGACTCGAATCCGGCGAGATACGGGCAGCTAGAGCAACGAATCCGATCGGGGAGGACGCTGATCTGATGAGCAGGGTCTTTGTGTGAGGGTTTGGCAGCGTTGTTCAGTGTTTCCCGCCCTGAGGAGTTGGTCAGCTCATCTGGAGGACTTGTGGCCAGCGTTTCATCTGTCTTCTGCGCTGTCACTAGCAGAGACAGCGTTTTCACTTGTGAGGGTTTGACTGGTGGTGGAGCATCAGTTTCACATTTTCTGGGGTTGTCTGGAGGATTGAGATCAGCCATCTTTCTAGTTTCCAGCTCATAGTTCCAGTGCATTCCAGCAGCAGTTCTTCATAGCAGTTCTCCAGCCAGCTAGGACGCTGTCCTTATTTGCAGCCATTATTTGTTCTGAGAGGGTCTCTACTTGCCTAGGGCAAGGATAGGTGCACTCATTCTGATTATCTTGTACTCCTATTTATGTGTTCTGAGATTAATAAAATGGCTTAGTGTTCTGGCATTCTATGTGTACTTGTTCCATTATCTGCTTCCAGCATTTTGTTTATATATATCTGTCTGGCATATTTCTGTGTATTACTGGTTATTTCCCTTTGGGGATATTACAGTGGTATCAGAGCATAGATCTGGCTCAGCCTGTGGTGCTAGCAGTCTATGACGCCCGGGGATAACCCCTACATCTATCGGAAGGAACGCAGAGAAGCTGAATCTTCCTAGTTTCCAGCTCATAGTTCCAGTGCATCCCAGCAGCAGTTCTTCATAGCAGTTCTTCAGCCAGCTAGGACGCTGTCCTTATTTGCAGCCATTATTTGTTCTAAGAGGGTCTCCACTTGCCTAGGGCAAGGATAGGTGCACTCATTCTGATTATCTTGTACTCCTATCTATGTGTTCTGAGATTAATAAAATGGCTTAGTATTCTGGCATTCTATGTGTACTTGTTCCATTACCTGGTTCCAACATTTTGTTTTATATATCTGTCTGGCATATTTCTGTGTATTACTGGTTATTTCCCTTTGGGGATATTACAGTGGTATCGGAGCATAGATCTGGCTCAGCCTGTGGTGCTAGCAGTCTATGACGCCCGGGGATAACCCCTACATCTATCGGAAGGAACGCAGAGAAGCTGAGAGTAGGTGGAAGCTTCCTTTCGGGGGAAGTGATTCTGATCAGGAGCCACCTGAGACAGATTCAGAGGCAGAGCAGCCTGAGAAGGGCTCAGAGCAGCGTATCCCAATGGCAGATGATGATGTGAGGTTTAAAGAGGCGGTCCTCCGTCACATGCAGGAGACGTCACAGAGGCTCTTGGCCATGGAGATCAGTCAGAGAGAACTCCCTAGAGTTCTTCAGATCGGTGAGGGATCGGGTGTGTCTCGCCACATACCAATGCACGATGCTATCCCCATTGTGACGGCTCAGCGATCCACTATGCCCACATTCTTGCCAGAAGACACAGGGACAGGAGTGCGGGGAGGTGCACAGAGGGATAATCCAGCACCCACACGTCCTACCATGCCTACCTTCCTGGTAGAGGACGAGGGGTCGACAGCACCGAGAGAGTTGAGTCCAGCTCGATGGGCAGTCGTTTTTGCAGAATGGCAGGCCTTAGGACAGGCATTCATGGATACTCTCCCCTTCGAGCGCTATCTCCAGTTTCAGTACGGCATCAAACCCCATGATCAGCACCAGCACAAGGGGCATGGATACCACCGTGATGACCACCGTGCGGCTAGTAGATTCCATTTGCCTATGTTTGATGGTTCATCAAAGAACTCGGCAAAGTCCTGGGTGGAGAAGCTGGATATCTATTTTCAGCTTAACCAGATGTCGGAGACGGAGGCCATTAAGATGGCTACATTGCATTTAGAGGGTGAGGCTCAGGATTGGTGGTTTCATGGGATGGCGACACTCGGGCATTCCACAGTGACGACATATGTCGAGTTTACCAGGAGGGTGGTAGAGCGTTTTGACAGGAGGGATCCGGAGCAGCATTTTGTTGAGCTGACCAAGCTCAAACAGACTGGGAGTGCAGAGGCATACATTTCTGATTTCTTGAGAGTTTCAGTGATGGTACCTGACTTATCGACAGCTCGGATGGTCTATATGTTTGTGGAAGGGCTGTCAGAGCCACTTCGTGGCCTAGTCCGGTCGAACAAACCGGCTACACTGCAGGATGCCATCAGTAGGACTCGAGACTTACAGGATGTCTTGCCCAGGACTCGGCCACCTTATCCCCAGAGACAGGCTTTCCAGCCTAAGGGTAAGGACACGAGGGCCCCGCCTCCCAAGGCGAATCCGGGACGAGGGCAGATTGATGATGAGGCCAGGAGAGAGCTGAGGCGGAAGCGATTATGCTTCACTTGCCAGGAGCCGTGGGCACCGGGACACAAATGTGCGGCAGGGAAGGCACATTTCATAGAGGTCTTCTCCGAGAGCAACGGAGAAGAGGATGAGGAGGATGATGAGGAGGCAGGAGGATGTTATGCAGCACAGAGTACCTTACCACCTCCACCACCCGCGACAGGTGGGGCATCATTCGCACCTACTGGGGGAGCTCTAGCAGCATTACGAGGAGTCCCCAAGTATTTGACCTTGCGCGTACGGGGGACAGTGCGCGGACAGCGAGTTTCAGTCTTAGTCGATAGTGGGGCCACCCACAACTTCATTGATGCCCAGATGGTTGAGCGGAGAGGCATACCGACGGAGGGCTTTGATGGGTTTTCCGTTTTGGTACCAGGAGATCAGACCATGGCATGTGCTCGATATGTACCAGAATTATCAGTGACGATGGGCACCTATACATTGACCGATCACTTCTTTGTGGTGGACATCCCGGACACCAATATGATATTGGGAGTTCAGTGGCTTATTACTCTGGGGAAGGTCACAACGGATTGGAAGGCCTTGGAGATGGAGTGGGATGATCCCAAGACGGGGAAGCATGAGAAGATACGAGGGCAGAACACATATCCACCCCAGACAGTATCGGCACACAGCATGGAGGCGACTTTCCGCAAGGGAGATATAGAGTGGGCGGTAGAGTTGCGGGCTTCAGAGGTAGTAGATACAGGGCGGACGGTGCACCCTGATCTACAGGCTATTCTCGACAAATATGCAGTAGTTTTTGGGGACATTCCGCCAGGACAGCCACCGGATCGGGGGTTTGAGCACACGATCGAGCTTGAGCAGGGGATACAGGCTGTGATTACCACACCGTATAGGCATCCCAAGGCCTATTGGGATGAGATAGAGCGAGCCATTCAGGAGTTGCTGGCCCTTGGTCACATTCGGCCTAGCACTAGCCCTTTTGCTTCTTCAGTAGTGCTGGTGAAGAAGAAGGACGGCACCTTACGCATGTGCATTGACTACAGGGCTCTGAACAAGAAGACCCTGAAGAACAGGTACCCCATTCCCAGGATCGACGAGCTGATGGATGAGTTGAGAGGAGCACGGTTCTTCTCAAAGATTGATTTGAGATCCGGGTACCATCAGATACGCGTGAGGGAACAAGACATTCCCAAGACCGCTTTCAGGTGTCATTATGGGCACTTTGAGTTTCTGGTCATGCCATTTGGGTTGACCAATGCACCTGCTACTTTCCAGTCTTGTATGAATCACATTTTCAGGGATCATCTGAGAAATTTCGTGCTGGTTTTCTTTGATGACATCCTTATATACAGCAGGACTTGGGAGGAGCATCTCCAGCATATTGAGACGGTCTTGCACATTTTGGAGGAGCAGCAGTTCTATGCCAAGCTCTCCAAGTGTGAGTTTGGGTTGACAGAGATGCTGTATCTGGGACACATTATAGGAGTGGACGGAGTGAGAGTCCATGAGGAGAAAATCCGGGCTATCAGGGACTGGCCAGAGCCACGGAATGTGACAGAGCTTCGAGGATTTATTGGTATTTGCACCTACTACAGGAAGTTCGTCAAGGGCTTCTCTCAGCTTGCTGCACCCCTCACGGATCTGACGAGGAAGGGGGCATTCAGTTGGTCGGACACAGCCCAGCGAGCTTTTGACAAGCTCAAGGAGGTAATGAGCAGTTGTCCCGTATTAGCATTGCCAGATTTTACGCAGCCCTTTGTCCTAGAGTGCGATGCATCAGGAGAGGGGATTGGTGCAGTTTTGATGCAGGACGGTCATCCGATTGCTTTCGAGAGCCGGAAGCTCCTTCCACACGAGAGGCTATATCCCATATACGACAAAGAGATGCTGGCCATCATGCATGCATTGGCCAAATTCCGGCAGTACCTGGTAGGTGGCAGATTCAGGGTGAGGACAGATCATAACAGCCTGAGGTACTTTCTGGAGCAGAAGCAGTTGCAGGAGAGGCAGCAGAAGTGGATCAGCAAGATCCAGGCTTACGACTTCGACATAGAGTATGTCAAGGGGAAGAATAACGTGGTAGCTGATGCCCTTTCCCGTAGACCAGCCACGTTATCACTCATGAGCTTGGACGCTGACTGGAAGGCTCGACTACTGGTTGAGTACTCCAAAGATAGATTTGCATGCGAGGTTCTGGATGGGCAGGTAGCGGATAGCAGATACAGGGTGGCCGATGAGGTCATCTATTACAGGGACAAGATCTTCTTGACTGAGGGGTCTCAGCTCAAGAAGAAGATACTCCAGGCTTCACATGATTCACCATTGGCGGGTCATCAGGGGTTCACCAAGACATACAGCGCCATCCGGGAGAGATTTGCATGGAAGGGCCTCAAGGAGGACGTACTCCAGCATGTCAGGGAGTGCGAGGTTTGCCAGCGGAACAAGGGGGAGATGAGTCATCCTGCGGGGTTGTTGCAGCCTCTTCCCATTCCGGAGGGGAAGTGGGAGAGCATTTCGATGGACTTCATCACAGGGTTGCCCACAGTGCAGGGCAAAGATTGCATCTTCGTGGTGGTTGATAGGCTGACAAAGTATGCTCACTTTTTCGCCATTTCGGCACATCACACAGCGGCACAGGTGGCAGAGTTGTTTTTCAGGGAGGTTTTCAGATTGCATGGTCTACCCAAGACCATTGTCAGCGACAGGGACAGCCGTTTTATGGGCGGATTCTGGCAGGAGCTCTTCCGACTAGTGGGGACAGAATTGACACCGAGCACTAGTTATCATCCCCAGAGGGACGGGCAGACGGAGATAGTTAACAAGTGGCTGGAGGGCTACTTGCGTAACTACGTCAGCGGGCAGCAGAGAGCATGGCTGAAATGGCTACATTTGGGCGAGTATTGCTACAACACAACGCACCATATGTCCATCGGTATGACACCTTTCTATGCTTTATATGGCTATCATTCCTTATCTTTTGTGGACATGATGTTCGGTGTTAGCAGGGCTCCGCGAGCCAAGTTATGGATCCAAGAGAGCCAAGACATCCTCCGAGCTCTCAAGGACAACATAGCCACAGCACAGAATCAGCAGAAGTTGTATGTTGATAAGGGTCGGGTGGAGAGACACTTTGAGGTCGGGGACCTGATCTACCTACGGCTACAGCCTTACCGACAGTCTTCGCTCAAGCAGAAGGGGGCGGAGAAGCTAAAGCCTCGTTTTTATGGACCATACAGGGTGATACGCAGGATCGGGCAGGTTGCGTATGAGTTGGAGCTGCCCCAAGGCAGCCGGATTCATAACATCTTTCATGTATCATGCCTGAAAAAGGCACTAGGCCAGAATGTGAGGGTCACCGAGGAGCTACCGCCTACAAATGATGAGGGGCATCTGGTGTTACAGCCGGAGGCTATTATCGACACTAGGGAGAGACAGCTGCGGAGCAGGAAGATCAGAGAATTCCTGGTGAGATGGAAGAATTTGCCGGATGAGGATGCCACTTGGGAGGATGAGAGGATCTTACAGCATCCATCACTTCAGTTGCTTGAGGACAAGCAACGTTTTTCCGGGGGAGACTGTAATATTCCCAATTAGCTTTGCTAATTGGAATATTTCATTTTTGTTTAATTTTGCCGCTTTAGCTAGAAATAATAAATAAAGTGAGAAATAAGAGGGGTTACCTCACTTTAGTCACCTCACTTTATAAAATAAAGTGTTTTTTCCTAGTTGATTGACGTTATAACTTAGAAAGGGGGCCTTGGGGGTCCACATGAGTATGAAGGGGAGGCATCAGGCTAACTCAAGGTTAACTGCGCAGGCTAAGGAGAGTGAAGGACGCAGTCAAGGTTTTGGAGGGAGTTTGGCACTATAAAGGTGGGGTTCTCACCTCATTTGGGCATGGATGATTTGATATTGATATTGAGAGCTAGACTTCTGTCTGCTTCAGCACGCCGGTTGTTTAGTCGGTCTGCAGCACTGTTTAGTGCAACCGAGTGTCTCCGTTCGAAGATCTCACCCTTAGCCTCGGGGGACTTCGAGTGCCTGCCCTGCTAAGGTTATTTTCTGGTATCACCCTTAGCCTCGGGGGACTTTGAGTGCCTGCCCTGGTAAGGTCATTTTCTGAGCATCATCCTTCAGTTTCAATGGTAATTAGCAGCAGTGTTCTGGTGGAGATTTGGAGGATGGAGAGGAGAAACTCCCTTTCCTTGGAGATCACAAGCAGATCCGTGAGAGATGACGCCTGACCGTGAGGGGAAGGACGCAACCAAGCAGAGGGACCTGACCAATAGTGAGGACGGCTAGATCCAACCGACCAAGGCAAGAGAGGACGCAGATCCGGAGAGATAAAGAAGCAGATCTTAGCCTTGGAGGACGCGTATCCGAGAGATAGCGGCGCAGCATCCAGCCTCGAGGACGCAGACATGGAGAGATAGCAGCGAGATCCAGCCTTGAGGACGCAGACCCGGAGAGGGGAGAGATAGCAGCAGATCCGGGATAGGAGGACTCTCAGATTTAGCAGATCTAGCCTTTGGGGACGAGATCCGGAGAGATAGGACGCAGCCGAGAGGAGGTAGGACCGGGGATCCAACAGATTCAAGGGGCGCAGGGACGCATCCACTGGGGAGGACGGATCCGATGAGGTGGTCTCAGGTGGAGTGGCCGGCAGCGTCGGTGTTTCCAGCCCTGAGGAGTTGGTCATCTCATCTGGAGGACTTGTGGCCAGCGTTCCATCTGTCTTCTGCGCTGTCACTAGCAGAGACAGCGTTTTCACTTGTGAGGGCTTGACTGGTGGTGGAGCATCAGTTTCACATTTTCTGGGGTTTATCTGGAGGATTGAGATCAACCATCTTCCTAGTTTCCAGCTCATAGTTCCAGTGCATTCCAGTAGCAGTTCTTCATAGCAGTTCTTCAGCCAGCTAGGACGCTGTCCTTATTTGCAGCCATTATTTGTTCTGAGAGGGTCTCCACTTGCCTAGGGCAAGGATAGGCGCACTCATTCTGATTATCTTGTACTCCTATCTATGTGTTCTGAGATTAATAAAATGGCTTAGTATTCTGGCATTCTATGTGTACTTGTTCCATTACCTGGTTCCAGCATTTTGTTTTATATATCTGTCTGGCATATTTCTGTGTATTACTGGTTATTTCCCCTTTGGGGATATTACATTTACACAGTAATTCAATACTGGAAAGTATTCAGAAGAGACAATTCATATTAATAGCCATAGCGCAAGTCAAGAATACCAGAACAATCTTGCCAGAGAAAACACTTTAAAAACATATACAACAACAAATAGTTGGCTGTAATATTTATTCCTCAACAATAAAACACAAAATGATAAACCCAGAAAACTGTCAAAATTGCCATTTTTTCCTTGCTACCGTATAAAACATACATTACAGTGAACCCATGGTCAAAATAAACATGGTAAGAAATCATACTGCGGAAATCCAATGTTTTGTTTATATATACATTAGAAATCGAAACTATAAAGAAAAATATAGTTCGGAGGAACTAGTATTGTGCTACATAAAATCCGTCGATTATAATCAAAAGGGTTAACCCCAGAAAAATGTTATAAAAGATAAACTGTCATAAACGATTCAAGTTTGAATATTTAAACCAAACCCTTTTAAAGAAAACTTTATAGGGTTTCCAAATAAGAAATACACGGTTAAACCCTTAAATCATGCAACTATAATGCTCTCTGCGGAATGGAAAACCCCGTAAGGGAATTATAGACCAGAGGTCAAGAGTTGTTCATATAAATCAACACCTAAGCCGCGAGGCCAATCTCTCGAGCATACTTGGAGAATTTCCGAGCGGATTAGGAAGGAACTTTCCTAGCAAATTGAGGGTTTTCTGCAGATGAGGGTTGCCACGAGACTACGAGGGCATACCTGTCAAACAACAAAAACATGCAAAAATGAGTAATGCGGAAAAAGGAAATTATGACTTAAGATAAAGATAAAAACTTAAGTCATGGGAAAGCCTTAAACCCACTTTTCACCTACTTTATCCCTCAGAAGGTAAAGACAGAAAGTTATTAAACAAAGAAGTAAAGTGCAACTCATGTTTACCTTAGGCCTTGCGTAGTTTTCAAGGTTAGGAATGCATTTACTCTCGTAATAAATAACATTTTGAACCCTTAAAAGAGTTCCACCTCTCATTCTTCTATAAATACTCTATGAGGAGCTTCTTTTTAGGGGTTGGGGTTAGTTTGCATTCGAACTTCTTAAATTTGTACATATTTATTGAAGATTAAGAAGAAATCGAAGTATTGGAAGATTGATGATGTTTTGACATGTTTTGTTAATGAGAAGGCTCTATCATTGGATCCCTGAGCATGGCTGTTGGTGATGTATTCTAATATGTTAATGTTTTTTTCCTGTTTTCCATTTTGTTTCATCATTTCTTAGTACAGTAGAGTGAAAATTTTAGGCTAAGAAATGTCTCCTAGAAGCACCTTAGACCTGTTTACTCTCCACTATTTTATGTTTTTCTCTTCTGAGGCATTCTAGAGAATTATTAATTTCTCTCTTGAACCCTTATGCTTGTTTATTTCATAAATAGTTCAAACAGTTGGTCTCAAGAATGATTTATGGTTTTCCCTGCTAACTTGCCACCACTTGAAAACTGTTTCTGAAGTCTCCCTTTAAAGTACCATTGTTTACAGTCTGCCAAAGAGGTTTGTTTTGATCATACCCTTTGTTCTTGCTGAGATCATTGTTTTGAAGGTATTTATAATTGTAATCAGAGATGTTTAGGAGTTCCCTCTTCAATGATACAGTTGTTTGTGAATATTTTATGTTTTCTAAATTCCTTGAAGGTGAAATCTTTGGATGAAATAGAGCGTTCCTCAACTCCTAGATTTCATTTGAAAAGTTTGTCTTGAAATTGTTATTTGCTGAAGTGTGATTTATAGAATTCATGGTTAGCCCTGTCTATCAAATGCCTCTTCATGTTCAGATGATGTTTTTAAGTCCCTTTGTTGAGATGATCCAGGTGGATATTGGTGGCCACCCACCTATTCCACTTGGCCCCCCACCATTGTCTCTTTCAGTTTTTCAGTTTCGGCATAACTTACTATTTTTAGCAGTTTTTCGGGTCCTGAACTTCCTGAGCCGTTTTGAGGCCCTAAACGACGTTTTTTGGGTACGAAAGCACCAAACAATTTGATCATCTAATCTTGTCTTGAAAAGCCGTAGTCCCTGACAGAGCTTTCTAATGATGTATCATGTATACAAACGGAGATAGTATGCCAAAGTTACTGTCCTCGGGAAGTTGAACACCAATTTACCTAAATCTGGGGCCCATAGTTTTGGCGCTTCATCTCCTAGGTTAGGTTTGGGATGTTTAGGGTTCTCCATTGTTTCTCAATAATAAATAGGCCCTCGAGCCTCATTGTAACGCAGTTCATAGGCCTGTAGCCGCCACATCTCTTCTCAGAGATAACTACCAGTGCCCTAGCTAGTTTTATTTCCATTCCGTCTGTAAGCAAATTTGAGTTCTTTGATATTAATGAAATGAAGTGTTATTTCCTCTGCATCTCTGTATTTATGGTTATGCGTTTATTCTGTTGCGTTTCTGCATAAATCCGGATCAGTGGTATCAGAGGGGTCTGTTTTTTCTCGATCCTTCTTTGCATGTCCCCAACGAGGTCGGGGTATAAGGAGCTAGGGCTTGATCTGGTGGAACCTTTGCAAGATCAGCCTCACAAACCTCGACGGACGCCCATGGGGGACGAAAAGAAAGATGAGGGAGCAGGAGATCCTATCAAAATATTGCTCGAGGAGGGCCTCGAAAAACAAAGGAACGCGATGATGGATAGCTTTGCTCAGATCCTTCAACGGCTGCCCACCGGCGGCGCATCTGCATCCAGTAGCCACTCTGGAGTTGCGACTCCCTTTAAGGTACAAGTAAATTTAGACATTCCCATATTTGAGGGTCAAATAGACGCAGATGCCGTAGATAGATGGTTGAATCTATTAGAAGGATATTTCTCTGTTCATGACTTTTCAGACCGGGAGAAGATTATTTTGCACTCCTCAAAGCTACCCCCCATGTTAAGGACTGGTGGGAAACCTACTGTGAGAACAAGGACCAGACAGAACCCTCTCTGTTCTCGGCCGTACCAACTTGGAATTCTTTCCGAGACGCCATCAAGGAACAGTACTATCCCGTGGGGAGCTATGAGGACAAGTACATACAATGGACCACGCCGCGACAACAAAGGGATCAAGATGTGCATGAGCTGACGAATCTGTTCCATACCCTGCGCACAAAGTTGGGTATCAAAGATTCAGAGAAACATTTGGTGCTAAAGTATCGCAGCTGTCTGCACAGATACATTCAGGAGGAAATGGAGTTCCTCGACATCTCTTCGCTTGGTACGGCATACCGGTATGCTGCCAAGATTGAGCAGAAATTCAAACAGAAGAAGCGAGACTTTGGATCTGCGAATCAAAAGCAAGGGAAAGGTGCTTCCAAACCGCAGAACAAAGGACAGAGCCAAGGCATGGCGGCTAAAGACAACCCGTCAAATCCACAAGAAAATAACAACATCGCAAAGCCAAAGAAGGACACGGGAAAGTGGTGTGAGTTCCATAAGAGCTCCACTCACAACACAAGTGAGTGTCGGGCCAAGCAGTCGCTAGTGGCCGAGATGAGGGCTTCTGAGTCAGATGCATAATCCGACTCCGAATCAGAACCTGAAAAGGGGAATGAAAAAGGGAAACAGATTATTGATGCGGAGCCCAACGCCACCGTTGCCACTACAAAGGTCCAGAAGGAGGAACCGGAAGATCCAGAGGAGGAGGAACGTCTCTTCCACTCCCAGATGTGGGTAAAGGGCTCCCCTGTACAGTTCATTGTCGACAATGGGAGGCAAAAGAACCTCATTTCAGCAGACGCCGTGAAGCGGTTGGGCTTGCCGACCACAGCTCACCCACATCCATACACCATCGGGTGGCTTCACCAAGGACGAGATCTCCGCGTCAGCCAGCAGTGTCGCCTTCCCTATAGCATCAAGCCCTTCACTGATGAGGTATTATGTGATGTTGCTCCTATTGATGTTTCTGATGTATTATTAGGACAACCATACTTGTGGAAGCGTCATGCTGTGTATGAGTCTCGACCTCGTGCTGTTATTATTACTTTGGGAAATAAGTTGTACAGGATACCAGAGGTACCACCTCCTACGACTATCTCTTTGGTTATTGCAAAACAATGTAGTAAGCTCATTTCCCAAACCAGGAAATTCGTTTTCCTGATGATCCGCCCCCAGGGCAAGAAGAAGACTGTGGCCACGACCTCCAGACAGGGCCCCTCTGCACGACAACAACAAATGGATAAGGTCGTGGGGGAGTACGAGGACATCTTCACCTCACCCACAGGGGTTCCTCTGCACTGCCAGGTCAAGCACCCGATTGATCTGACCCCAGGTGCGCCGCTACCCAATGGACCGATCTATCGACGCTCTGTTCTGGAAAATGATGAAATCAAGAGGCAGATTCAGGAGCTGTTGCAGAAAGGTCACATCAGACCAAGTTCATCGCCCCGTGGGAGCCCGATCGTGTTGGTACAGAAGAAGGATGGGACGTGGAGACTCGCTATTGACTATCGGGCGCCGAACAAGATCACTGTCCGGAATAGGTACTCAATCCCACGGATTGATGACCTTCTAGACCAACTCCAAGGTGCAAAATATTTCAGTAAGATCGACCTGAAGTCTGGGTATCACCAGGTACCAATTGAACCCTCTGATGTGTGGAAGACTGCCTTCAAAGCTAAGGAAGGCCTTTTTGAATGGTTGGTCATGCCTTTCGGGTTGACGAATGATCCCGCAACCTTCATGAGGATGATGGACGACATCTTGCGCCCATTCACCAACTCATTCGTAGTGGTGTACTTGGATGACATTCTGATCTTCAGCAAGACTTGGGAAGAGCACCTTCATCACATCCGACAAGTCCTCCAAAAACTGCGGCAACACAAGTTGTGTGCCAATTTGGAGAAGTGCACGTTTGGCATGACCCAGGTTCAATATCTGGGATACATTATTGATGAAAGGGGGGTGCATGTGGATCCGGCCAAGATCCAAGTCATTCGGGATTGGCCAGCCCCAACCACTATAACAGAGCTTCGCAACTTTCTGGGTCTTGCTAATTTCTATCGGAGGTTCGTGTTGGGATTCTCTCATATCACTTGGCCCTTGAGTCAAGTCACCAAGGGAGGAGCGAGAGAAAATTTTTTTTGGTCGGAACCTCAACAGAAGGCGTTCACAGAACTGAAAAACTGCCTCTGTTCTGCCCCAGTGCTCACTTTACCAGACTTGCAACAGCCATTTGAGATCGAGACAGATGCCTCTGACTATGCTATTGGGGCAATTCTTACTCAACAGGGACATCCAGTGGCATTTCACAGTGAGACATTGTCTGACACAGTTCGCAAGTACCCCACATATGGCAAAGAAATGTACTCCATTGTGCAAGCTTGTCGACAATGGAAGCATTACATTTTGGGGAAGGAAACAATCATCCACAAAGACCACAGGCCCCTGCAGTTCATACAGACACAAGGGAAGTTGCAGAATGATCGCCATCAGAAGTGGTCTACATATCTGCAACAGTTTCATTTGAACATCAAGTATAAGAAGGGTAGCACCAATCATGTTGCAGACTGCCTCAACCGACCACCGATCGTGGCACTCACCACTGTGCTCA
>JAXQQM020072999.1:0-96527 GCA_034641835.2 Pinus albicaulis
GGGAACGATGTTGGGGTTCCCATGTTTTGGCAAGGTTGGAAATACCAAAAGATGAGACAACATCAAACCACTTTCAGACCTCAGGATCTAGCCCTCCTGGGTCCAGAGAGGGATCTCTCTATGATTGTCAAAGATATGTGACTTTGAAGCTCAGTGTTAAAATGTTAGGCTAGTTATAAGGCTCAGGATTTGTTTGTTTGATTGTTTGTTTGGTTGCTAGTTATCAGGAAAGAAGGGTTCAATGTAAGACAAGATGAGAAAATAGTATCAAGGCAGAGGTGAAGTATTCCAGGGAGCATTCAAGACCATTGGGAAATGGAGTCAGGAAAGGATTTGCTTGCTAATCAATAGGCAGGCTTTCAATTGGGCTAGTCATCCAAAACATTGGATCTTAAAGATGATTTTGTGATATGGAATGGTAGGGGAGGAGGAGACAACACAGATTTAGGGCACAAATTTAAAGACCAGCTGGTCGCACAAGGATCCTAGTGGACAGGGCTAACTCTAATCCCCAGTGTTCCCAGATCTTCCAGCTAAATCCCAACCAAAACATATAAGAATAGATTCATTCAATTCATACATTAGAGAGCAGGCAATAACATCCACCACACTGGTTAAATTAACTGAAATCAATTCTTAGATGACACATTCAGAAGAAAAACATCAATGGCAAGGAGAGCAGAAACATAGGGTACCTAACAAGGGTAAATCCTACGCCAATATTCTGATGCAAGCCAGTAGAAATGAAATGAAATGAATTAAAACACAGAGATAGGAAAACATCACCGTTGCTTTAGATTAGGATCCAAAGAAATGTGCTTGTCATATTAAATAGCAATACCAGTCAAGTACAACATTGCCAATAGCTGAATACTCAGTCTGAAATCATATTCCTCAGCCTATCTTACAACTTTACACAGAGACTGTGTCTCAAAAGAAACTACTTGCAATTCTTTGATAACTGATCAACAACCTTTACAATGAGTTTCTTCATGAATTTATAGCTCCAGTGGAGCAGAGAAGGTAGGTGAAAAACTAAATGCAACATTAAAAACTCAGAAGAAGAAGAAGGTTGAAGCCCACTCTGTATAAATTTTGTGCATTTAACCATGACACTCTTTGGGTGAAAGAGTGGTCTTTTCCAGGCTCCCATTTACTCTGGTATGTCTCTGATGTGCTTGGCTGCAGTACTATGTAGTACTTCTGGTGAATTAAACAAAAACGTAGAATCAGAACGCTAAGATCTGCCATACTGTGTAACAAATGCTTTTGATAGTCTAGGACTGTTGTAGGGGGGAAACTTCACTTGGACACCACGTAGACTGAAACAACAAAGTGTACTATGTCCTGGCTCGGGGAGAAAATTATGTTGATTTGAAACCTTGATTACATTGTTTTCTGCGCGCTGGACCTCCTGTGTGATCCTCGAGATTTTCGATCTGGTACTCTGCCTTTAGAACTCTGGATTAAGGCTTAAAACCTCAAAACTGAACATTGAAATCCTTGATCATTAGCTGATATTTCTTCGTCACTTCATAAATGCCTCAATCTGCAAAATCTGAGTTTTAATGGCGCCGGATAGGTTTTCTGCGGAGATTGAACTGTCCTTGGATAATATTTATGCCGCTGCTACCTTTCCGGGCATTCTCTGTAGTACCAGTCTCCAAATTAAACTTTCTCTGTGCAACACACCATTACAATAGTACATATGAACCATGGCGGTTCTACGCCTCTCTGAAACCCTGCAAAACACGAAAACTGGTTAGGAAAATCATGCATGGGGTCGGCTGATGTGGATGACTGTGAGGATGACAGTGGGATTGCGGACGAATGGTGGAAAAATGCAGAGGAATGGTGGAGATGTGCTCTAATGGAAGGTTGGCGGAATGCAGAGAAATTTAACGTGAAAACCTTAAATTTGACCTTTTGAATGAATATATGTAATGGGAGGGGAGAATGTACGGTGAGACACGTGGAATGGTGACGTGGCGGGACCGGGCGATGGCGGAATAGTCAACAGTGGGGGAAAACAAATCTGGACCGTCAGATCTCAAAGGAGATCGACGGTTGAAAATGCAGTGGAGGGTGACGAATGGTGGGCCAAGGATACGGTGACCATGGATTAAGCCCCGCGCAACTTCGTGGAGCGACAACCATTGGATGGGCGATTGCAGATCGGACAGCTGACGGCGATATCGCTCTGCGTCCTTTACCGAACAATAACATGCGATGAGATAGTGGTTTTGAAATAGTGCCGCTGCCACGCGTCGGATGATGTATGGAATCGTTGGCCGATCGGAAAATACCGCCTACCCTCGAAAGGTGGTGCGATAGAAACCGGATGGTTTTTGAATAGTGCGCGGCGGGGACCACAGGGGCAGGTGCACTCTGGACCGTCGATCTGGCAGGTGAATGAATGGTTAAGATGTGATGATCGGCGATGAACAGATTTAACGATAGTTGCTGCAGGGGCGATGATCGTCGTCCATTCTGTTTAGATCAACGGCTATAAACGCGCCTGATGAACATATGAGATAAGCGCTCCCTTGGGTTGGCGGGTGGTTCCAGCGCCCGGGTCACGTGGAGGAAAAGGCTGAGGGGGCTAGGCCGAAGGGGCTAGGACCCATATTATGGAGAAATATGGCTTTTTGGGCCATTTTAATGCATTTTTAGGGCAATCAAAGGGTAACGATAGGGGAATGAAAGGGAAAATTGGCCCACCAAGGAGGAAATGTAGGATGTAAAGGGGATCTTTGGGAAGATTTAGGAGATTAGAGGGGAATTGGAAAAGGGGAAAACAAAGGTTAAAATGGGCATTCTGCAGGGAACAAGGGGCAAATGCAAACTTTTGGAGCACAGCCTTTGCAATCAGTGAGACCTTATAAAGGGAGTCAGCAGTGGGAAATTTATCACAGGAAAAAGCACAGGAGGCTTCAAGGATGATGTGTCTTCAGGGGAGATGCATTCCTTGAAGGCTAAAAACAATTTAGCCCCCTAATTTGCTTTGTCAAAAATTCATAGGGGGGCTAATAGTGGCTCCACATGGGGATGGCTTCTTCTTGAAGGAGTCCAGATTTCAGAAATGATCTTTGGAGTAGGCCAGATGCCTGCTGCTTGAGCCACCTTCCTTGATTTTCAGCTGCCACAATAATGAAGACATCAATTTAGCAGAAAAATTTTCCCAATCAAGCTACCTACCCACACTACAATCCTGGCGTTTTTTCTTCTTCTAGGGTGCATTTGAGCTAGCAGACCCTTTACATATTTTTATTTTTTACAAACAAGAAAATAAACCTATTCTATTTCTACCCTTATTACTCCATGAGACTAGATTAAACTGTTGGTCTCACATGTTTCTCTACCTAATCTAATATCTGTTGGGATTAAACTGTCCAGCAGATTTCTTCTCTACATTCTACAACGGAAATTTAAAAACAGTCAAACTAGGATTAGACAGTCTAGTTTGCTGTGGATCCAAGGCATAAAGACAGTTGCACATGGATAGGAATTTGCAGAAAACTGAAAACAAAACTGTGAAGGCTTGAAATCTGAAGCTTGAAGCATCCCTCTTTCTTAGTGACTCAAGTTTTGAGCTTGTTAGAGTCACTTTCCTTTCTTCATTTCAGCTCTGGTCTTGGGCTTGTTAGAGCTGATCCTTCTTTCCTCTCTGCTGGTCCAGGTTTTGAGCATGTTTGGACCAGCCATCCTTACTTTCCTTGGCTCGGATTTTGATCTTATTATAGCCAATATTTGCACTGCAGAGGTTCATTTTTTGAGCATGTCTGGACCTCTTCCCTTCTCTATTTTTTTTTTTTTGAAAACCAACACTGCAATGGTATGTACAATGGAAAAGGAAACTAGAAATTGGAAATCGGCAGAAGTAATGTTTGAGCATCCTGCCATTGATAGGACCCCCAAACAGTTATGTACCATTTAACTCCTGTAGAAAAAAGGCATTAGGACCCATAGTGGCCTGGATGATGTAGGGACCTTGCCACAAACTGTCAAATTTGTTGTGCTTTCCTTTGTCCTCTCTCCTTGAGTCCCACTTCAGAACTTTGTCTCCAATTTTGAAATCAGAGGCCTTAGTTCTTTTGTCAAATAACTTCTTTACATTTTCCTGAACCTTAATAGCTCTGTTATAGACCTCTTCTCTTGTTTGTTGGAGATGGATGGCTTGATTTATCCTCCTCACCATACTGTCTTCTTCTCTCTGAATCTCTTGAACAAGTTTGATCACTGGTATCCCAAGGCTGGTAGGAAACACTGCTTCTATTCCATAGACAAGCTGATAAGGTGACATGCCAATGGATTTCTTTGTTGTAAGCCTGTCAGCCCACAAAGCATGTACTAACTTGTTATGCCATGACTTTTTGTTCTCTTCCAACAGCTTCTTGATGATGATCACCGGGCTCTTGTTTGATTCTTCAGCTAATCCATTACCTTGAGGGTAATAAGCAGTTGAATGACCGAGTGTTATTTGATACCTGTGACAAAAATCAACCATTTTCTTGGATCCGAAAGTAGCAGCATTATCAGTGATTATTTTCCTTGGGCAGCTAAATAGAGAGAGGATATGACCTTCTAGGAAACTAATGATGACTAAATCTATGGCATTCCTAGTAGGTATGGCCTCAATCCACTTAGTGAAGTAGTATGTGGCTGTTAGGATCCATTTGTGTTGTGCAGAAGAAGCAGGGTGAATTTCTCCTATGAAATCTAGGCCCCATTGCATAAAGGGACCCTCAACAATGATGGGTTGTAGAGGTAAGGGGAGGAGTTTTATTTTGCCTTCAAAAATCTGGCATTTGTGGCAGGCAATTATCAACTTATGGATCTCATTGAAGAGTGTGGGCCAATAGTAGCCAACTCTGAGTATTTTGTTTGCAGTGGCCTTCCAGCTCAGGTGGCCTCCACACTCTCCTGCATGGAATTCTTTTTTAATCCTCTCTGCCTCATTTTCAGGCACACATTTAAGCAACAGGCCATTCGGATTCTTCCAGTATAAGCAGTTATTTATTATGCAATAGCTCTTGGATTTCAGCTTTAATAATCTGGCCTTGGTCTTTGATATTTCAGGAGGGGCATTGAGGTGTGTAAGCACATACAAAATGTTAGAATACCAAGGAGAGCTCTGAAACTTTTCCTCAATAGTGGGATCAGGCAATCCCTGCTGGTCATCCAAGGTATTTACCATGTTAATGTCTAGGGCTAGTAGATTTGATTCAGCCATTAATTGAGCTAGGCCCTGACATTTGATCAGTTTGGTGGGTTTTATTTCAAGGTCGTATTCTAAGATCACAGCAATCCATTTGCCCCTTTTCCCATCTAGGTCTTGGGACAATATGTCTTTAACCACTATATTTGTCACATAGCCTATGGTGTGGGAATGCAGTATGTACACCCTAAAGTCTTTCAAGGCCTTAATCAGAGCATAGGCCTGTTTTTCCATAATGTTGTATTTCAAGGGTGCGTCCCTGAGTGCTTTGCTGAAGAAATAAATGGGTTGTTCCATCCCCTTTGAATTTTTCTGTAGTATAACTACAGCTATGGTATGCTTGGAGGCAAATGAAAAAATCAGGAAATCTTTTGAGAAATCTGGGCTGATTAGGACAGGAGCCTGGGTGAGTGCAAGTTTTATTGATTCAAAATATTTCTTAGCTTCAACAGTCCACTTAACTCCTACACCTTTCCTCAGCATATTAGTCATATTTTTAAGGTGTTCAGCTAAGTTGGGAATGAACCTCCCGAGGAAGTTGATTTTCCCAATGAAGGACTGTAACTCTTTGATATTTCTCGGGTGTGTGATTTGTAGTATTCCCTCAAATATTTGTGGGTCTATCCTAATCCCCTTCTCGGATATAATGTGGCCAAGAAGTTTCCTTTCCTGCAGTCCAAATACAGTCTTTTTGGGATTTAGTGATAGACCAAACCTCCTACATTTTTCAAACACTTTCCTCAGATGTTCTAGGTGTTATTTCTCAGTCTTGGAGTAGACTGTTATGTCATCTAGGTAGATGACAATGAAGTGTCCTATTTCATCTGAAAAAGCTATGTCCATTGCTCTTTGGAAGGTTGCACCAGCGTTCATCAGTCCAAAGAGCATCTTCACATACATAAAGGCACCCCATGGAGTGGTAAAGGTTGTTTTGAGTTGGTCTTCTGGGATTACTAGGACTTGGTTGTAACCTGAAAAACCATCTAGCAGGGAGATCCTTTTAGAACCTACTACCCTCTGAAGAATATGTTCCATTTTTGGCAAAGGGTAATTGTATTTGAGTGAGGCTCTATTAAGATTCCTGAAATCTATGAACAATCTGATCTCCCCTGTTTTCTTTCTCACAGCCACTAATTTGGATACCCAGTCTAAGAACCTCACAGGTACAATTATACCTGCTTCATACATCTTCTTAATCTCTTTTTCCACTGCAGGCAATTTTTTTGGGTTTATTCTGCGAAGTTTTTGTCTAAAGGCCTTCTGATTTTCTTTCAAGGGTATTTTATGTTGTATGATGTTTGTGTCATAAGCCCTTAAGTCCTCATAACTCCAAGAAAACACATCAATGAATTCCTTGAATAGGTCAATGTATTTCCTTTTCATGTTTGCAGGAAGGGACTTAGCTAATTTGATCATCTTGGGTTTATCTTCAGTGCCTATGTTGCATTCCTCGACATTAGAGTCTGCATGCCCTATAGTGGGCTTTTTTGCTACATCATCGAAGTCAAAAAGGTCTTCTAAAGGTGCCAGACCTCGAGGCATGTTCCTATCTTTGGTCTGTAGCACCTCTACTTCTTCACTATCTGTGTTTTCACATTTTTCGTCTGGATTTCTAGTCTGCTCGCTTAGAGAGTTTATTTCTATGTTACAGGGTGTTTCCTCCTCATCTGAAGACTCTTCACTTAGGCAGCTACTGTCAGATTTGGATTCTGCATCAGAAAATTCAAACTCGTTTTTGCCTACCAGGAAATTTTCAATCTGTTTATCTCCTTAAAAAACCTGCCAATATTTTTCATTGTCCGGCACCGCAGGTCTGAATTTGGTCTGAATGATGATCTGTCGGTCGCTTGGAGTCTTAGGGTATGAACTAGCTAGGCAAGCTAATCCGTTTGCAATGACATTTTGACTCCTAGGAACAAACACTAATTCGTACTCAACAAATGTTTTCAATAAATCCATAGTGTCATTCCTATATGCTCTCAGCCTAGGATGTTTCGCTGTGTATTCACCATTCACCTATTTGATAATCAGCTCAGAGTCGCCATGCACAGTTATCTTGCGGGCTCCTAATTTTCTCAACTGAGTTAAGCCTAGGATAAGAGCCTCATATTTTGCAATATTTCTTGTACATTTGAAGTGCAGGTTGCAGGCATGGTTCTCTGCGTAATCACTCTCTGGGTTATGTATCCACACTCCTACTCCAACAGTTCTCTTGGTGCATGACCCATCGAAACTCATCTCCCACAAGGGTTCATTTTTCATTTTATCATCACTTCCTCCCTTACAGTTGGGCTCACCATTATGTTGCATTATAGGAGCTGCACCAGGCTGCGGGTCGTTTTGTTTTTCGTCATGTGTGTGGAAATTGGAGAGGTAACTAGTTGGCTGATTGGGTTTTGTTCTTGGTTCACTTTGAGTTTTTAGTTCAGTGCATTGTTCTGAGTTTTCTACATTTTCCTCTTCTGAGTCTAGAGTAGCCATTATGTTAAAGTCCATGTCCTATGTTCCCTCGTTTTTATTTCTGTTTTTGGACGTTGACCCTTCTAAGGATTCATCATTACAAAGGATGAAGGAGTCAAGGTCTGTATGTACAGATTATAAAGGAGAGTTTTCAGGCTTTTCGGGGCTACTAACCAGGAATTTCATTTGTGCCTCCCTGTACAGTCTTCTAAGTTGGCCAAAGATGGGAATTGTGGCATATGCCCCATCCATCTGCATAGTTCCCTGCAGCTTGGCTTCCCATGATCTCGATAATAACATGCCATACTTAGGTGGCACATCTGCCACAACAACATCCATGACCAAACACTTGGCAGGAATCTGGATAAGGCTCACACATAAATCTTTGATCAGGCCTAGACAATTTACTCTACTAGAGTCAAATGAATATAGGTCTTTATAGGGACGGGTTATCTCTAGGCCTAATATTTCCATCACTACTTTAGGCATCAGGTTGTGTGATGCCACAGAATCATGCATTGCATTGTGGAGAATCTTATCATGGACATTGAGACTGATATAGAAAGGTGGCACTACCCCTTCCTGAAACTTTCCTTCTATCTTTGGACCAAACAGAAGGGCAGGCTGATCATCACTCAAATTTACAGTGTCACTGCTCTCACCTAAATTTAATGCCTTCAAAATTTGGCCTTTATATACATCCTGAGTGGCTAGCTCAGAGAGTGGGACAGAGATTTTAATTTTTGCAATCTCACTCTCCAGATTGAAAGTGGACTGACTCTTTGGAATGATCGACTCTGTTTTGTTAGCCACTGCCTTGGTGGCTGAATCAGTGTGTTGATTCTCATTATGTACAAGATTAGGGACCGCTTTATTAGGAGCACTAACTGCAGTGCTAGTGCTGCTAGATGTTTGCCTTTGTTTATCGGTGGTTTGGTTGTCTTTTTCTTTTTTCTTTCCAGAACTCTCGACTGCTGATTTGTTACTTTCAGCAGTTGCTTTAGAAGTTTTCTCAGGTCTTTTCTTGATGGTGACCTCAGAAGATTTTGGTTTGGTAGTTTCTTGGATCTTTTTGCTTCTAAGTTCATATTGTTCTCTGACCTGCATCATGGCGTTTTCAAATCCTAACCTGTAATCCTTAGTTTCTGATCATTCCTCGTCCCAATAAGAGGGTGGGGAGTGATCTTCTTATCTGTAATAGTTATGGATTGAATATTCTGTTTCAAACATGTTTATTGTGGTCCCCTCAGACTCTCCTATGATTCCCTCATCTTCATCAAGAAAGTTCTCTTGAAATGGGGGAATAACTTGCTGATCTGATTCTCTTTGTTTGTTGGGAGGGGTGTTGTTTCTTCTAAAGTTCTGGTTCTGGTTGTGATTTTGATTTCTGTTTTGGTTATTAACTGTGACAACCATTTTTTCCATCATCTGTTGTAACCTTTCCACATTTTTAGATAAACGATCATAGTTTGGATCATAAGTGGAAGCTACATTGTCATCTCTATATGTTACCCTTTTCTCAGCTCTCAATCTTGCTCTTTTCTCAATCAAATTTGCCTCTACACTCACTGCCCCCTTTTGCATGTCTTCCAACGTGTTATAATCTCTCTCCCTAAGCTGGTAGGCCATGTCAGCATCAAAGCCTTCGGGGTATTTCGCCAGAGCCATACCTTGTGGAGGTTTCATGTGTGGAGGAAGAGCATTGTAAATGCTGTTAAATCTCATTGTGTAATCATGGACACTCTCTCCTACGTTTCTTTTCAGATTCATATATTCTGCTAGGAGTTGGCGAGGATTCGCCTTAACTTCCCATTTGTTTATGAAAGTCTGATATAAAGATGGAAGATCATTAATGCTACCCGGAGGTAGGCCTTTAAACCATTTCTTCACATCACCCCCTAAGCTCTGAGCAAAGATTCTCATTTTGACTGTATCATCATCTATCTCCATGTAGTCAAAAGAGTCTTCCATCCTATCTACATGATATTGTGTTGTGGTAGACTCTTTTGCAGTGAAGTGTGGGATCTTTGATTGATAATCATTTGGTAAGGGTACTAGAGGTTGGGGTAAAACCAGAGGTGCATACCAGGCTGCCATGATGATGTTTTGATGAGGTAAAAGGTTTACTTGGGCAACTGGTATATGGATGACAGGGATATTGTGACCAGCAGACGACTGATGAGCAGATCTAGGGTGACTGAGCCCCAATTTTCGAATGAAGTGAATATGGGGGGGTGTAGATGGAGGGGTTTGTCTATCCCAAAGGGGATTACCACTATGAGGTGGTGAATCAGAGAGCTCAATGTCTGGCTGGTCTAGGACACTGAATGACCTAGCTCTTGGTAGACTATTGTAAGTGCCTAGGTCAAAAGATGGGTCTGATAGAGCTGTAAAGTTTTCTGGTGTAGAGTTAGCTCTATGGATGAGGCTGGAAATAATTTATTGTTTAGGTGTATGAGATCCCTTGAGGATGCTCTCAGGGTTGTCAACTATTTCAGGTGGGTCTGGGTTAGGGTAAGCTCTTGTATGAATGGTTCTGAAAGCCAGAATGTTGTCCCTAACCAAGCAGTTTAACCCTACTCGTTATTTCTATCGTGCTTGATGTTGTAATGGACTTCTGATCTCCCAGTGGAGTCTTATGTGGACCAAGATAATCAGCAGGCCTACTGATCACCAGTGGAGTCTTTAAATCATTTAGGAATTATGGAGTCGCCAGGTGGAAGGTTTAGGATGTTTTCTGGAGGGTACACTGTCCACCAAAGTGCCTATGGGATATCCCTTTTCAAGGATATCTTCACAACATAGCAAAATCTAACCAGAGATTGAGTGGGAGGGCATTTACCAGATGTGTCACCTCTGAAAGAGTGTGAGATCTGGAGGCTACCTGGCCCTTTCCAGACTCTATCTAAGAGTATGGGAGAAAACACAACAAATGGTATAGAGGTTGATCTGTGAATGGGAGTGTTTAACTGCCAACCTAACCAAAAATTCTAGGCTTCTGAGGCTCTTATGATATAGTGAGGTGAGAAATACTCAGATTCCCCAGCGGAGTCGCCATTATGTTGGGGTTCCCATGTTTTGGCAAGGTTGGAAATACCAAAAGATGAGACAACATCAAACCACTTTCAGACCTCGGGATCTAGCCCTCTTGGGTCCAGAGAGGGATCTCTCTATGATTGTCAAAGATATGTGACTTTGAAGCTCAATGTTAAAATGTTAAGCTAGTTATAAGGCTCAGGATTTGTTTGTTTGATTGTTTGTTTGGTTGCTGGTTATCAGGAAAGAAGGGTTCAATGTAAGACAAGATGAGAAAAGAGTATCAAGGCAGAGGTGAAGTATTCTAGGGAGCATTCAAGACCATTGGGAAATGGAGTCAAGAAAGGATTTGCTTGCTAATCAATAGGCAGGCTTTCAATTGGGCTAGTCATCCAAAACATTGGATCTTAAAGATGATTATGTGATATGGAATGGTAGGAGAGGAGGAGACAACATAGATTTAGGGCACAAAGTTAAAGACTAGCTGGTCGCACAAGGATCCTAGTGGACAGGGCTAACTCTAATCCCCAGTGTTCCCAAATCTTCCAGCTAAATCCCAACCAAAACATCTAAGAACAGATTCATTCAATTCATACATCAGAGAACATGTAATAACATCCACCACACTGGTTAAATTAACTGAAATCAATTCTTAGATGACACATTCAGAAGAAAAACATCAATGGCAAGGAGAGCAGAAACATAGGGTACCTAACAAGGGTAAATCCTATGCCAATATTCTGATGCAAGCTAGTAGAAACGAAATGAAATGAATTAAAACAAAGAGATAGGAAAACGTCACCGTTGCTTTAGATCAGGATCCAAAGAAATGTGCTTGTCATATTAAATAGCAATACCAGTCAAGTACAACATTGCCAATAGCTGAATACTCAGTCTGAAATCATATTCCTTAGCCTATCTTACAACTTTACACAGAGACAGTGTCTCAAAAGAAACTACTTGAAATTCTCTGATAACTGATCAACAACCTTTACAATGAGTTTCTTCATGAATTTATAGCTCCAGTGGAGCAGAGAAGGTAGGTGAAAAACTAAATGCAACATTACAAACTCAGAAGAGGAAGAAGGCTAAAGCCCACTCTGTATAAATTCTGTGCATTTAACCATGACACTCTTTGGGTGAAAGAGTGGTCTTCTCCAAGCTCCCATTTACTCTGGTATGTCTCTGATGTACTTGGCTAAAGTACTCTGTAGTACTTCTGGTGAATTAAACAAAAATGTAGAATCAGGACGCTAATATCTGCCATACCGTGCAACAAATGCTTCTGATAGTCTAGGACTGCTGTAAGGGGAAAAATTCACTTGGACACCACGTAGACTGAAACAACAAAGTCTACCGTGTCTTGGCTCAGGGAGAACATTCTGCTGATTTGAAACCTTGATTACATTTTTTTCTGCGCGCTGGACCTCCTGTGTGATCCTTGATATTTTCGATCTGGTACTCTGCCTTTAGATCTATGGATTAAGGCTTAAAATCCTCAAAACCGAATGTTGAAATCCTTGATCATTAGCTGGTATTTCTTCGCCATTTCATAAATGCCTCAATCTGCAAAATCTAAGTTTTAATTCCGCCGGATAGGTTTTCCGTGGAGATTGAACTGTCCTTGGATAATATTTATGCCACCGCCACCTTTCTGGGCATTCCCTGTAGTACCGGCCTCCAAATTCAACTTTCTCTGTGCAACACGCCATTACAATAGTACATATGAACCACGATGGTTTTATGCCTCTCTGAAACCCTGCAAAACACGAAAACTAGTTAGGAAAACCACGCATGGGGTCAGATGATGTGGATGACTGTGAGGATGACAATGGGACTGCAGACGAATGGCGGAAAAACACAGAGGAATGGTGGAGAAGTGCTCTGATGGAAGGTTAGCGGAATGCAGAGAAATTTAACGTGAAAACCTTAAATTTGACCTTTTGAATGAATATATGTAATGGGAGGGGCGAATGTATGGTGAGACACGTGGAATGGTGACATGGCGAGACCGGGCGATGGCGGAATAGTCAACAGTGGGGGAAAACAAATCTGGACCGTCAGATCTCAAAGGAGATCGACGGTTGAAAATGCAGCGGAGGGCGAAGAATGATGGGCCAGGGGTACGGTGACCATAAATTAAGCCCCGCGCAACTTCGTGGAGCGACAACCGTTGGATGGGCGATTGCAGATCAGACGGCTGACAGCGATATCGCTCTGCATCCTTTACCGAACGATAACGTGCGATGAGATAGTGGTTTTGAAATAGTGCCGCTGCCACGCGTCGGATGATGTATGGAATCGTTGGCCGATCGGAAAATACCGCCTACCCCTGAAAGGCGGTGCGATAGAAACCGAATGGTTTTTGAATAGTGCGCAACGGGGACCATAGGGGTAGGTGCACTCTGGACCGTCGATCTAGCGGGTGAATGAACGGTTAAGATGCAATGATCGGCGACGAATGGATTTAACGATAGTTGCTGTGGGGGTGGCAATCGCCGTCCATTCTGTTTAGATCAACGGCTATAAACGCGCCCGATGAACATATGAGATAAGCGCTCCCTTGGGCTAGCGAGTGGTTCCAGTGCCTAGGTCACGTGGAGGAAAAGGCTGAAGGGGTTAGGCCGAAGGGGCTAGGACCCATATTATGGATAAAATAGTGCTTCTTTCCATATTTTTGGGATCCCCTAGACTCTAATTTGAACTAGATGAGGTCCTCCTTAGGCCATGAGTGTGCATACTTGGCCACCCATAGGTTGGCCCATGGAGTGTTAAGGTTGGAGACCCATTTCCACCCCGAGATGCTAGCTCCCATTATGTTATTACGTGCTCGGATCGCCCAATCCTACCCCCCCCTAACTTTTTAGGAGTACAAACGTCCTTCCGAGTTGACTAAGGCCATTTTTTTCTTTTTTTGGTGTCGCCCCATAGGAAATATCTTTATAGGTTGTGCATGGACTTGAGGACCCATTTGGGGATGCACAAGACCGAGAAAAGGTAGATGGGGAGTTATTGCAGGGATAGACTTAATGAGAACTAGGCGGCTAGCAATATTAATGGTGCGATGGGTCCAATTGGATAACCGGGTTTCCATTTTTGTCCAGCGAGGGCTCGCCAGGAGGAGTGGGTTGATGGTTGAGTCAATAAGAGGAGTTCCTAGGTGTTTGGAGGGCAAGGAAGAAATGGTAAATCCTAGGATGTGGGCAATGTTGTGCCGAGTGAGAGCGGGGGTATGAAAGAAAAATATCCGCAATTTTTCGGGGAGTTGACCTATGTGCCGAGGCTTCAGAGAAGGATTCTAGAATGGATTTGAGGGTGCGGGATTCTGGAGCGAGGGGTAACCCATAATAATATTGTCATCCACAAATTGTTAATGGGAGGAGGGGGGCAATTTGTGGAGAGGTAAGCCATGCGGGACCGACTCTGGATGGAGCTTTTGAGAAGGTGACCCAATCCTTCAACCATAATGATGAATATGAAGAGAGAAAGGGGGGTACCCTTTTCTAATGCCTTTTGAGGGGTTAAAGGTAGCGAGAGGGGATATCATTGACCAAAATGGAGAGAAAAGGGTAGGTGATGAGACTCATGATCCAACGAACCCTGTGTGTGGCTAAATCTAAAGGCTATGAGTACATTTTTCATGTAGTTCCGACTGAGTTTGACAAAAATCCTAGGAGAGGTCGATTTTGAGAAGCATGCGAGGCTTTTTGGAGGTTTTGAGAGAGTGAATGACTTCATGGGTTAAGATGATGCCATCAAGAATTTTCTTGCCTTCCACATAACATGTTTGCTCTAGGGAGATAATTATGGGCGGGAGAGCTGCTTCAGCACTTATTAGCAATAATTTTGGAGATAATTTTGTACATGAAATTGTAGAGTGTTATGGGCTTGTACTTACTTGGTGAGGATGCATTGTCTTCTTTTGGAAGCAAAGTGATGAAGGTGGCATTCTACTCTCTGGTAAAATCCAAAGTGAGTGGTGTACGATTCCTCCACTACGTCCCGGACTTCATTTTGAATGGTGTCCCGTAAAAAATGGAAGAAGTTGGTGGTAAATCCATCGAGACCTAGAGCTTTCCCTCGCTTTCGACTGGAATATCGCTTGTTCCACCTCGCCCTAAGGTGGTGGCTACGAGAAACAACTCCGTTGTGATCGTCCGTTATCGACTTGGTAATGTGTTGGTTGATTTTCCTCAATGGACTCATGCTCTCCGATGATTGGGTTCCCGCAGAATGTTCCCGAAGTGATTGCGCGGCTCTTTAGTAATGGCCTCTTGCGTTTCTAGCCACTCTCCAATTTGGTTTTTAAGAATAGTAATTATGTTATGCATCATGTGCTCGAATTGTGGAGCGCTTGAAATAATTTAGTATTTCATTCTCCCACTTTGAGCCAGAGATTCTTGATTTTTTTGTCTCCATAGGATTTCTCCTTGGTTCCTTATTTCTTCCATCCGAGTAGTTAAGGTCTTCTCCTAACTTTCCGACTCTACTCGAGCATCCTTCTGGATAATAGTCTCGTTGCAACTTTTTCTATTTTTTTCCTCCATCTCTTTTTGTTCCGTGAATATATTTCCAAAGTTGATTTATTCCGCACCTTCAATTTCCCTTTGAGCATTTTCAGTTTTATCTGAACGGAGCATCTTAGTTCCTTGCGGGGGTACTATGGAGGTCCCCCCATTTGGAAACCATATCCTTGAAACCCTCGGGTGTCGAAACCAACAGGTGTTCAAAGTGGAAAGGTTTAGGAGCATGCTTACCCTGGTTGTAACCATTGAAGTTGTATTGGCTAGTGGTTAGAGCCTCGTCACGGTGATGATGGTAGTAGCATGTTTCCCCCTCAGTACGCGATGAATTCTTCTCGTGATGAGGAATCTATCCGAGTCTTGAGGCTATCTAGTAGGCACCTCCTCTTTTGTTATTCCATGTGAAGATTCCATTGGAGGTTTGAAGATCAATGAGGTGGTTACCATGAATAAAGTTCTTGAACCCATTACTATCTAAGTCCAAATGCATCCTTCCTCCTTTATTTTCCTAAATATTGGTTATCATATTAAAGTCTCCTCCCATGAGCCAGAGTGGAAAGGCTCTTTGTTTATTGAGTTCCGTCTAGGTTGTCCAGAGCTCCATTTTTTTAATGGATGTTTTGTGGAAAGTAGACATTTGTGAGAAGACCATGGATATTCATGCCAATCGAGTGAAATTTGGCTCGGATGAAGTGTCTGTTGGCATGAAATTTCTCTAAGGAGATGATTTTGGGGTTCCAGTCGATTGTCGAGGCCTCCGGACGTTCGTTGGCATCAACCACTATTGTATTGCTACCTTTCCATATTTTCTTTGAAGATTGTATCCAGATTGGAGCTAGAATATTTGGTTTCTTGCATGTAGAATATTGCGTGGGCATTCCTCGGTAATCCTTTTCTTTATTGTCTTGTGCTTAGTGGGGTTTTTTGAGCCCACTTATATTCCAAGAGATGATCTTCATGGGATAGCATTGGTGGTGTGGGCGAATAATCTTGTCAACTTGGGGGAATCGCCCTAAATCCACCATTTCTTTTCCTATTTCTATATTTCTTTGTAGAGTTTTTTCTCCCGCCCCTTTTGCTGGGGACTCTTTCGTGAAGTATTTAGTTTTTATGAGTGTGCCCCCCTTGAATACCCTGCAGAGGGGAGCGCTTGCGCTCTGGCTAGGATTTCTTCCAGCTTTTGGACCTATTTCTCTCGGAATATATTTGAAGTCTTTTATTATTGCGGGCATCCTCTAACCTTATGAGATCCGGGCCCTCAAGGTAAATGCTTTACGGTTCTTCCTCCATGGTTTCTAGGATTGTCTCCATGATCTATTCTTTGCCTTTTGATGCATTGGTATCCCCCGTGTAGCTTGCAATTAGAGGTTTCGTGAAGGTCTCAAGGGGGATCTTGTCCTATTGATCCTTTGAGTACCGGGCGTCCTCTGGTAGAGTGTGCCCAACTTCGATGACTAGTTCATTTTCATTTTCATTTAGTTGATTTAAAGATGTGAAGTTGTTGCTAGTCACAGGTCCTTTTTGTTCTCGCTAAGGGGTAGCTCTCTTGTTGTGCCTTTTTATGCTAGCTACCTTCGTGAATCCTTCGCCTCCCAGATCGTTGGATTCCTTTTTCAGCCCATAGCTTTCTTGTTTAGGGGAAAATCTCTCGAAGAGATGCTCGTGTTGGTGACACTTCTTGCATATGGAAGGGAATGTGCTCATAATGTACAGTTTGTGTCCATTCAAAATCTCCATGCATCAAACTTACCTCGCTTGGTAGCAGTTTGGCTACGTTAATGTAGACGCATATGTGGGCATAGGCTGTGTAGCAGTTGATCTTGGTCTCCCTCTGTGATCTTGACCGAAATACCCCGAGCATTTTCGATGTCTGCGAGGGGTCGGCTCATCCCGATGAAAATCACCAGGGGAGGTAAGAACGAGATCTAGATCGGAGCCAAATGTGATCTTTTTGTTGTCGAGTTGAATCCTTCGTCCCGGGGTCGGAAGTATGGGCTACTTGATGTTGAAGAAATAGGGCAGCAAGTCCATGATTCTGTCTTTGTCTTCGGTGGATTTGAAGAGCACGTTGAAGAAGCCTTTAGCACACAGTTCTAGGTCAATTTTTCCTTTGGGTTTCCACTTCGAAGCTATCCATACTCGCAACGCTTTTTCTGTGGACCAAAAGCCCATGAACTTACCTATTAGTGCATGATCCTTCATGAACTGGATTCTTCCATTGACGCGATGCGCTAGGAGCTCGATCAGTGTTTTCTTGGGGTTCTTTGGTATGCATGTTGTTGACTTAGTATTCGCTTCTTGTGCTTCTAGTGTGTTTTTTGGCTGCGCTATGAGAGTCGCCCATGTAGTTTCATGAGATGGGCTAGAGTTGTGTTGATTGACAGTATCATCCCCTGCCACCACCCCTGTGGGAGGCCAGCCTGTAATGGGGGGAGCGGGGGTCCCCCCACTGGATTCGATCATCGGTGAGCCTCAAGCTGTCTAGGAGAGGGGTCACGACATTATAGTGTGGGGATGGAGGTCTGCCTGGGGCAGCCAACGCGGAATCCCGCAAAACCTAGGTCATGGAGGTCAACCTGGTGCAGAGCTCCGCTAGGGTTTTCTTTGTCCACTTGCATAGTATTAGTTCCGAAGGAAAACTTTTTAAATTCTAATTTTTTATAGGGAAAACAAAAAAAGATATTTGTAGACCATATTTAAATACTGATTCTTTATGACCTAATGTTTAAACTTTGGCTATCCAACTCAATGAGATTGGTGGAGGGACTGGATATGGGGTGTGATTACTACATTTCATAGACCTTATAAGTCAACCATGATGTACAAATGTTTTTTCTCAAAGATAATTTTGGATTTTTATAAGGAGAATGAAATCCAAGCAACAAACAAGATTTTTTTTATTAACTAATGTTTGGAAGTCTATGATAAATCCAAAAAAAAAGTTTCATTTTGGAATCTTCTAGTGGGTGCCTCGCTTATGGATAGAAAGATAACAATTTTGGGAGAGAAAAAACCATGGTAGCCACACTATGAGAATGCAAAAACTCTAGAAAAATATTTTGGTTATACTCTCTAGCTTGAACCATCTAGTCCGTGGTAGAGAAGACATGAAGACAATATATGATTGCTTCCTTAAACTGATGGGATATCTTGCTCAGCACCCACCTACCTTGTAGGCCTCCCCTCATACTCATGCTTATCTATCAAGTTTTACTTCCCATCAATGTTTCTCTTGCAAGCCTTCCCCGAATTAAGGATTTTTTGGACCACATATGAGGGGCTTTCTTCTTTACAAATATGTACGTTTGACATCTAGCCACCATCAAGTTTGCATGTATGTATCACAAACACGGAATACTTCTTTCATGACAAATTTTGGGCTATTTTAATGGTTTCTCATGCCATTTGGGTTGACAAATGTGTCGGCCACATTTACGACATTAATCAATGATGTGTTTAGGCCACACCTGGGTAACTTTGTGGTCATTTATCTTCATGATATTTTAGTATTCAGTAAATTTTGGCCAGGACATCACAACACATCCACAACACACTTGAGCCACTATGGGTACATAAACATCAGGTATAAGAGAAGAAATCATATTTTGGACAACCATCAATTTAATATTTGGGATTCATAGTTGATTCAAAACAAGTTCAATCATATCCCTCTCTAGTATAACTTAGGCAAAATGGAAAGCACCTTCCAGTTCTCATGACCTCAAGAGTGTCATGGGAGTTATTAATTTCTATAGAAAATTTGTCTCCCATTTTTTCCAATTGGGATGCCCTTTACACCAGTTGTCCAATCAAGAATTTTTTTGTTGGGATATCAAGGTTGAGTTCCATTTTTCTAAGCTCAATAAGGACTTAAGCTATGCTCCTATTCTCCATTTTCCAAATATGCATCAACCATTTGCAACAGAAATTGATGCCTCTCAAATTTCCATTAGGGTTCTTCTTAAATAAGTAGGTCACCCTATAACATACAATTCCAAGTCTCCTTCAAAGGCAAAGCTTATGTACAACACCTATGAAAAGGAATTTTATATCTTAGTGCAAGCATTGAAGAAATGGTGCCCTTATATTACTAGAAGTGGAACCATACTCCCTTTCGATCATCATCCACTGATCTTCATCAACTCGTAGAGAAAGATTCAAGTGTAATGCCATCTAAAGTGGGATGCTTACATTCAATAGTTCCATCTTGTGATTAAATAAAAGAAGGGTACAACTAATAAATTGGTTTTTTTGTTAAGTTGGCCACCTACTTAGGTCCTACACATTCTAGAGGTATGTTGTACCACTTTTGATGCATGGAAAGACATGTATGCAACAGATACAATATTTGGTGAGATATCAAAAGCTTTACAATATCCTACAATTATCAATAAAACTCCCTTTCTTGAGTATAAATTTCATATGATTAGTTATATAAAAATAACCAGATACGTGTGCCACTATCTAATAATCATCTCCTTCTCATTTTTGAAGCACATGCCTCTTTATGTGTGGGTAATTTTGGCATAGCCAAGACCATTCTTAATCTCCAACACCATTTATACTGACTTTCCTTACCAATGCAAGTAGAAAAATCATTTTTGCATGTTCACTCTATTCACAGTACAAGTCATCTAACTGTAAGGATGGTTTGTGCCAACCTTTACTTGTTCCCTCTCACCATTGGGAATACATTTCCATGGACTTTTTGAGATATCTTCCTACTAATTTGCGCAAACATGATTTTATTTAGGTAGCGGTTTGTTATTTTTCTAAGATGGTTATCTTTCTTCCCTGTCATAAGATTGCCTCTTCTTTTCATACTACATATCTCTTCTTCCTCCATATTTGGCGACACTTTGGATTTCTATGTAGCATTATTTCTTATCAGTATTCTTGTTTTATTAGTGTCTTTTAGCATACTCTCTGGTCTATGCTAGGTTGTCAAATTTCTCCACTTTCTTTCACCTACAAACAAATGGGCAAACCGAGGTTGTAAATCATACTCTGGTTCACCCCCTTCGTAACTATTTTTCCAAGAACAAATAGCAGGATTCCTATTTGTGCATTATTAAACATATTGAAAATTGGGACATACACTCCTCTACTAGGTTCTCCCCTTTCAAATTATTTTAGGTTTCAACCAAGTACGCCCTCTGGGATACCATTCACTATGATCCCTTAGGGCTCTGCATATTAGCAACATGAACAAAAATTAGCTCAATGTTTTCTACACTCTATGTCTCATTGTTGTACTTAGGTAATTGTTGCTTTGTAAAGTGTCTAGGATCGTGCCAAACAAAGGCATGACAAACATCGCACATGCTTGTCATTTCAACTAGGATATTGTGTATGGTTGTTGTTAGATAAGAAATGTTGCAAGGTCCAAAACCATAAGTTTCATTCTCTAATATATGGTCCCTATACTATTCTAGAGTGCGCTGGATAAAATACATATTTCTTGGACTTTCCTTCCCAGCGATCCATAATGTGCTTAATTTTAACATCTAAATCTATTTGAACAACCTCTCCTTAAGGAATTAGTTATAATTCAACATCTTGTGTATAATATTCCTAAATTTTTTCCTCCCTTGCTAAAGGATACAATTCTTGATTCCAGGATCAGGACATCTCACCAACAAACAAACATATAATGCCTTGTAGCTTATAAGAGACACACATTAGCACAATAAAAATGGATTATTACAGAGATAATGTAACACAATTTTCCTTTGTTGGTACAAGAAGGGACACTTCCAACTCTAAATAGGAAGAAATTTAACAACAAAGAAGGCATACTCCTTCCATGGAAACTCGTAATGAGGAAGACAACATATGATAATGTATTTTCTTTTTCTGATGCAAACTAGTTGGGAAACTTATAAATAAGGAAGGTAATATCTAAATAAATTTATGTTTTTTCCATACAAAAACTATTTGTATAAATTATGATGTATATTTTCAACTACTCATGAAGTTTTAATCAAAATCACAAGACACAAACCTAGTCTACTACTCTGCGGACATTAATTCATAATTTAGAAAAAAAATCTCAGACATGCAATAAGAAGTCACACACTTGAAAATAGTATTTTTCCTAGGGAAATCAATCTGCTAAAAACCCCAATCTATGCTTGCATTAATTTGATGAATAGTGATGTATTACAATTTCTTTTCTCAACTTAGCATAACCTGCAAGTGCATAACCTATATCTCTACTCACTGAGAAGCTCTGACCCAAACTTAGTCAACTTCTGCCTCTTCTTGAGCTCCTATTTTCTTGCATTGTTCCTTGAGAAATTAGGCCCCTATTATTTAGGGTTTTTTACATAATGGATTGCACAATTCCTTATGTTGATCATCTGACAACATGCAACATCTATACACTCAATACTAGTCTAGAACTGATGTTAAATTGCCTTGAAATCTCCACCAAGCATGGGGAACTCAAATTCTCTACATGAATTAACTATTTTGGGTTCACTTATCAGTTAACTAGATTATCACTGAGTTTGAATGAAGTCTCACTGCACAACTAACCCTCCACTTGTTCCTTCAACTGTTAGAACTAGTTTAACCGAAGACAACCTTAGATAACTGACCTTGATTGCTACAAATTAGAAATCACCCATGCTTAACTGAACTCTAACTCCTCCAACATTAATTTATTAAGTAAACTAGGTGACACAAGCCATGTCACACAAGTTAATTACATCGAAGTTGTCTACTGATGTGGAAATTCAAATTTCCTCAATTTAATCAAGGAAAAATCAAATTGAGAATTTATTGTTGCATTTTTCAACTCTCCCTCTGAGAAATAAGGGATTATCAACCACCCCTATCCTGTACTTGTGTAACTTGAACTTCCCTCTTGACAAGGTATTTGTCAAAATGTCAACATATTTTTCCTCTATCAAAATGTACTGCAACAACACTATCTACTTCTACACACAGTCCCATAAATGGTGATACTAGATATCTATATACTTAGATCGATCATGAAAAATAGGATTCTCAAAGAGCTTAATGAAACTACAATTATCACAGTAGATCATGGTTGGATCCATCATCTAACCAAACAATACTAAAAGTATATTTCTCATTCAGATTGCCTCACATGTTGCTTGACTTGCAACCATGTATTATGCTTCTGCCGAGCTGAGCACCACATATCTTTGCTTCCTGTTGTACTAGGAAACCCTTGCGGTCCCAACACTAAAAATTCCACCTGATGTACTATTTTGGTCTGATGGAATCCCTGCCCAATCTACATCTTTGAAGCCACACAACCTCACTCCCTCTGTCTATCTATACCATAGTCCAAAATGGTTAATGCCTTTGAGATACTATAATACATGATTAACGTCCTTCCACAATAATTTAGTTTACCTAACCATAGCTCGGCTCATTTGGTTGATTGCAGAGCACATATTCGGTTGTGTGTTAACCGTATACATCAGTGAACCTACTAGCTTATGATAAATGGTAACATCCACTTCCTCACCTGAAGTGGCATCCTCCTTCCTCTATTTGGTCACTAGAGGTGTCTCCATGGGTTTGCAACTTTCCATGTAGAATCTCTGCAATATCTCATTTACATATTTTCCTTGAGATAAAAACACTTCCCCATAACCTTTTCATACTTCCAATCCGAGGAAGTAGTGCATGAGACCCTTGTCCTTCATTTCAAATTCTCTTGCAACGTCCTCCTTGTATGATTTGATCAAATTTTCATCACTAGTTAAAATCAAGTCATCAACATATATGACAATAATCAATCATTTAACTTCTACCAAGATATGATATAGGTTTTCATCCGCTTAAATTTTGGTGAAGCACAAACCGGTGAGATAACTATCGATCCTGGTGTGCTAAGCACGGGGTGCTTGTTTGATACCGTTCAACATTTGCTTGAGTCTAAACACATGAAACTCTTGATCAAAAGTCTCAAAGCCTTATGGTTGCTCTATGTACAACTACTCCTCAATAACTCCATTGATTAATGTGTTATTTACATCCATCTCATGGATCTTCCATCACATCTATGCAACGAGAGAAATAATTGATCTAATGGATGAGTACCTTGCTACAAGAGAAAAGGTCTCCTCATAGTGAATTCCTTCAACTTAAGAGTACCCCTTGGCCACAAATATTGCCTTATACTTCTCTATTATTCCATATGCTACCTTATTTACCTTGAAGATCCATATCGAACCCACAACTGATTTATCTGATGGTCTTGTGACCACTTCCCAAACACTATTATTTACAATGGATTTGTATTCCTCCACCATTGCATCAACCCATACGGGTTTCTCTACTGATTCCTTGAAAGAGGATGGCTCGGTCTCTACAAGCTCATTCATTAGAGCCATGTAGCCAGTGTACCGATCTGGAAACCTTCTCTACATGTGGAAATTTGAAGTATCACCCACATTCTCCCTCGCATCTTGCATAAGTATATCAACTTTCCTAGTTCATTTCCTAATTTCTCTTGATGGTTTTGCTTGAGTGGTGGTATCCACTCTCTTCTCCTCAATTTGTGTCTATTCCAAAACTTCTTGATGTTACTCCTTTGGAGCTAAACTCTCCTCTTCTAGTGGGATTTGAAGCTCCCTCTTAAGAGAGAACATATTGCTTTCTCCTCATCAAACTTTACATCCCTTTGCGCAATTTTCATTCTGAGGGATGACAAGTACACATGGTAGTTGTGAGGATTTTTTGTGCAACTCAAAAATACACCCAATTCTATTGTTGGATCTAGCTTCTTCCTTGATTCTTTAGAGACATGGTAGTAGATAGAGGCACCAAAAATCTTGAAGTGTGACACATCCAAATTTCTTGCTGAGAAAGTCTCCTCTGGTGTAATCATGTTAAGAATTTAATGAGGACTCTAGTTCTGCAAGTAGACTGCTATGTTGCATGCATCGACCCGTAAATGCAGACGTATGCCTTGGTCATTCAACATCGCCCTTGCTTCTCCCACAATGCTACAGTTCTTTCTCTTAGCCACCCCATTTTGCTGTTGGTTGTGGGGCGTTATAAACTCTCGTCGAATGCCTTCTTTCACACAATTTTTTTTAAATTTATTCGATGTATACACACCTCCATTGTCACTCTTGAGATCCTTCACCTTCTTGCCAGTTTTTTTTTCCACCAGTGCCTTGAATTCAACGAATTTAGAGAATGTATCATCTTTCTTCCACATGAAGAAGATCCAACACTTCAGTGATAATTCATCAATAAAAATGACAAAATATTTGTGTCTGGCAGTGGAGGTTGTTGAGAAAGGTCCACAGAGATCAGAGTGGATCCTTTCTAGGACTACATGCACTTATTTTTCTTGATCGTGGAACGTGGATTTTTTTTCACTTCACCAAATTACATCATTTTCATACATCCTACTACTCAAGTGCTCCTTTGGGGAGGCATGTGATTATCTGCTACATAATATTCAGGGCGCCATGATGCAAATGGAAGAGTCTTTTGTGCCAAATTTCACCAACATTGCATCTTTGTACCTTCTCCACCTTTGTGCTTAATGCATCACTTTCTTCGACATCTAGCTTATGCATGATTTTCACATGAACCATGATCTACTTCACATGTCCCGCGGCTATGTGTCTCAGGAATGCCTTTCCTTTGCTGACGATCACATAATAACCACAGTCTTCCAAAATTGCAACAGAGATGAGATTTTTCTTTAGGTCAGGAATGAACATGACATCCTTGAGCCTAAGGGTGGAGCTTGATTGGTGAGTCCTAGTATTTCACCAAGAGTCTTGCAACTTCCAATGGCTCCTCAACTCAAATTATCAACTCGAGGTTCATACAAACTTAGAGGTGAAAATGTTATATGCATAGTAGGTCAGGTTCTACTCATGTCACCCTCAGTCATGACATCAAATCAATACTTTCATAGACCATTCCTCTAACTTAACTATAGTTAAGCTTGCTAATGAAAGCACAATTGAAACTAATTCTAACTATGAAAGTGAAATTGTCATTCATTCAACTTGTAGATGCTAATTAAAATTTCATGAAAGAGAAAGTGTCAGTCTACTTGCAGAAGTGAAGATACTCTATTTTTCACAATTCATCAAATAAATATCCTACTTGTATGTATCATTGATCTACTTTACATTTTCTTGAAAATCATAAATCTAACTTGTAACATGCTTGTGAATGAAAACACTAATTCTAATCTGTTTTGCAGTGAGGAAAAGAGGAGATTGCAATGGTCTACGAGCTTCTCTTGATCATCAAATCACAAGTTGGGAGTCATTATTCATCTTGATTGAGCTAAGGTTGAAGTGGGGAGAAAAATAGGTGGATGAAAATGGTGCTACATGTGTTGCTACAAGAGGCCATGTATTGCTACAGGAGGGGTTATGGGAGCCTTTTAAGGGTGGAGAGGGTTCCTTGAGGGCTTGAGAAGATGAATGAAGGTAGGAGGGAGCGAATTAAGGTTGGGGAAGCCACCTAGCCAAGCCCAGAACCTCTTAGAGGTATGTTTTTCACCAAGGTGGATGCCCACGGTGTCCCTAATTTTCTAAAGAGAGCGACTGTGGAAACGAAGTTTTGGGAACAATTTTAAGGGTGAATGGAGAAGATGGAGAAGTCCAAGTGGAGAGGACAATATGTGTCCCCCCTGCAGATAAACATGAACTTGCAACTAACCCAATGCATCCATTAAAAGATCAATAACATAGTGACATAAACTATCATGGAAAAGAGGAGTTGAAGTTGGATAAAATATTATTCTATTTTTCACTACTACTATTATCACTAAAATAACTCCTAATTTTCAAAAATTAATCATGCAAAAGGATAAATAACATCTAATTATTTCCAAGAAATCATAAAAAAATATTTTTGGACTGATATTGAAAATCTTTCCAACCATTCTCCCACAAGATAGGTGATAGGGAAGCCTATAATCACAAGTTTTTATAGCTTAACATCTACTGCAATAAGAGAAATACATGAAATGATTCGAAATAAGAAAAATACATAAATACAGGAGAGGTACTAAAGCCTATGGGTTGGACCCAAACCCAAGGGTTTCAACCCTCTAAAACTAGCTTAGATGCATCTCAATAACAAACTTCTTGTTAGTAGAAAATAATAGTCTCATACATCACATGAAATTTAACAATAACAATGTCAAGCCATGGGATCAATATCTACTCCTATATGAATAAAAAATTTGAATCTAAATGAGCCTTTCAGCTGGTTTATTTATACAAAAAGGTAGTTGATAACAACTCCCTTGAAAATACGAGTGATTCCCCCCTTGATCTCTATAATTTTGGATCTGGTCCTTCTTGAGCTTCACTTGCACTCTGAGTTACTTATTTGTCAGTGAATTCAAGGTTGTGAGTGAGGATTTCGTGATTTCAAACGAAATTAGAGAGTTAAGGAGGTGGACAAGACTCCCTATATTCTCTATGGGTTGTCTACATCAAGCCTATGTGTAGTAAATGCCTCAAAAATGCTTATTTTTCCCATAATTTAATCACATTACGCCACATACTATGAAAAACACCTTTTACTTTTCTTAGTAAGCATATTATAACAAAAAAAGTGAATTAATGTGAGAAAGAGAAAGTTTTAAGCTAAAGGATAGCATAATGAACTTCAAGGTATACCTATTGATGGGACTCATCATCACCCCCCTACTGAAGGTGTTGCTCATCCTATGAGAAACTTAGTCATCCATGTGAAGCTCATTCATCACCCTGATGACCTCTCTGACATCCCAAGGCACCTCAGATGGCGTGCCTTCTGGTGGATTAAAACCTGCATTTGTCTCAATCTTTGTCCATACATGTTGTTCCTCTGCTTGGTTTCTTCCTTCTTGAAAACCCAATAACAAGGGTGAACTAAGTTTCAGTCCTATCCATTTGATTTTTAGCCTTTGCATGATTATTTTATACAATGGGGTTCTTTCCAAATAATTTATTAGCCTCTCAAGAGAGTGATACTCCTTGATTCATAGACTTTGGGGTAAGGAATGACATCTTCTCTAACAATCTTGTATACTTTTTGTTCCCAACATTCTAAAAGTATCCTCAAAATGAAGAATGGATTTCTCTTTGGTTTTTATGTACTTGGGTGCTAAAGCAGAATTAGAGGAGATGAGGTTATCATTAATGATGACAGCCTTAGGGCTTCCTAGCTCTTATATGATATACAAGGGCTCCTTCTCTTCTTTTGTCATCACCTTTTTCACTTCTTCAACCCTTGCCTCCTCATGAGTTAATCAAAATGAAAAAACCATTAGTTTCATGTATCCCAATATTTAATTTGGATCCCATAAATTTAGCATATGTTAGAATGAAATTGTTCATATAAAATTCAACTATATTTTCCTATCCTCCATAATTGCCTGCTTGCAAAACTCAATACACTTTGTATTCTTGAAAAGGAAAAGACCCATACTGTGTTAATGTCTTAATTTGTAATTGCATCCACTATTTCTTGAGTAAAAGAGCATAGGATTTTAATGGTTTCTTGCAATTTATGGCTTCCATATAGAGGCTTTCCATAGTGGCAAGTTGTGTTTCTTTCTCTTGCAGCTACTCTCTCAACCTCATGTTTTCTTCCTGTAGCCGCTCCTTCATAATTGACTCTCTTAGTCTCAAATCACTCAAATCCTTGCCCATTTTAGTCACTTTCTCCTCCATGAGGCCCACATATATTACATTTTTATATTTGGAAATTTGCATCCATCTATGCGTCCTACCTCTTTCTATCTACAACCAATAGAGGAGTGGGACTGCAAACTTTTCAGGAATAATCCTACCTCCCACTCAAAATATTTGTAGTAGGACTCTAAGTTGGGATGTGGATTAGGCTCTTGGATGTGGATCAAGCTCTTGAATCTCTTGGAGGCCCTTTTCATATGCTTTTGAGGTGGTTTCCCCTACCTGTATCTCCTCTTTCTTCTCCTGAAGGATTCCCTATTTCTCTTGTAGTAGCCCCTGTTTCTCATGTAGCTCTACTTTTGCTGCTTTCTCAAGGAAGTTTGTTTCCTAGATATTTTTAAGGTTACTACCCTGGTGGTGGTACTTCCTACAGATGTCACATGCAGCTTGTTTCTAGCTTTAAGAGAGGTAATATCCTCAATTTTTCCTTCATTAGGCCCCACTTCTTCCTTTTTACTTGGTGACTTATCAATAGTGATAGGGACCTCTGAATGAGGTTGTTGTTTCCACTGTCTGATATTGGTTCTCTTCCTTGTTTTGAAATATAGGGTAACTTGACTTGGTTGCCTCCTTTTGGGCTATACAGGTGTGCCCAATTTATCCAATTTTGCATCCAATTCTTGCTCAACATTCCCTGGAGAGAGACTTATCTGATTTCCTTATTTCTCTATTTCTTAGAGCTTAGAAGAGTCCTCAGGGCTTGATTATTCTTATACTTGTTTCTTTCCTTCTATTTCCTTAATATCAACTTCTTCTCCCTCTATTTATGCTGCCCCTTCTTGCTATGTTTTTCCTCCCTCTTTTTCTTCTTTTTTTCCTCCCCTACCTCTAGTGCTAAGTGTTGGGAAAATACGAGAGGGAAGTGAATCAGTATTTAGGACTTACTCAAAACTTTTTACTTTTTCATTCACTAAAACCCATACGCTACTTTGATGAACCCAACTAGCGTATACACGCAGATATCCTTCATAAAACTCGCGTATGAACAGAGATCTAGTTATGCAGATAATTCTTAACTTAGTTCTTTGCAGCATTCATTCATCTGATGTTTAGTTAATAGTAAGTATGTGCAGTAATAACAAAATAGACCATCACACATAAGCATCACACATGAACACCAGGATTTTAGGTGGAAACCCAAGTCGGGAGAAAACCACCGCTGCCATTGCTCAGCCTTCAATATTTTATTATAAAGAAAACATCTTACAACTTATGTACTAGCGCAGACTCATACCAGTACGCAGGCACCCACCTGCGCTCGTTTACCAGCCTCTCCTGGAAGGGAGCTACGACCCCCTGCTATTGTTTACCAGCCTCACCTGGAATGGAGCTACGACCCCCTACTTTCATTTACCAGCCTCGCCTGGAAGGGAGCTACAACCCCCTGACTGAAGGCTAGGACCCTCAGCACCTCTATGGACCACGTTTCATCAATTTTCACATTGGATCCAACAGCTTCAATAGAGCACTACTTGCAGGTCACTTTTTATCATATTTTCAGACTGGACCCACTCCACACATTTAAGCTCAATCATACATCAAACTGATACTTTTAACTCATTTACAGATAGCAGTAACACAGCAGAATAGATCAGAAATTTCATACTTCATACTTCTGCAAACCCTAGTTTTTCATACGCGCTTTCCTTTCACTGATCCGGCGTATATACGCGCTTTCATACATATAAAACTGCGTATACTTCTGCACATATTTCAGAACTGATTTCACAACCCATACGTGCTTTCGCTTAATCAAACCCGCGTATATATGCACTTCCTCTGTTACATACTTGCATATAGATCTTCAGATATTATAGGGTAGGATACTTCTTTAGATCAGATATTCAGTTCAGGTTTTACCCTTTACTTTAGATAGATGTTCACCTCATCTCAGATCTAAACATTCCATAAAAATATATAGAAGATACAAATACATTTCAGATCTATATTCCCTTCTTCATCATTTTCTTCATAGGTGCATCATAGATTCAGATCTATCATCAAACTGTTACCCTTTCCATTCAGACATACTTCAGAGTGAAGTATTCATTCAAACCCAGACACATGCACTCCCTTTGCACAATGAATTTCTTCTCCTTAAATAGATCTAGCCTTTGTCAATACCATGAGCCAAAACCACATCATTTCCAATGGTATTCTGGGACAGGACCAAATAGACAATCCAACGCTCAATACAATGGGTCAATACCATGGTATTAACCCCTGGTTTTACACCTTTAGAGCGCACTTAGGCATACACGACTTGGAACGTTATTTCCCGCGTGCATACGCGACTTCCCTTAAACAAAACCACGTATGATTTGAAGCATACCCTGTTCATCATTATTCTTGCACATACTGGAGATTATTTCTTCTGCACCTTCTGTATTGATTGTAGATACATCAAATGTACATCATTAACAAGTTCATCATGTCAGTTTCCATCAATTACAACTTCATTAAGTAGGTTGCCATCATCTTCATCAAGTGGGTTGCCATCAAGGACAACACTCTGCATCATATTGCCAACAATATCCCCCTTTGGACTTGATGGCAACCACGATGGTGTTTGATCATCACAACAGATAGATACATTAAGCATAATGATATTCTCCCCTATTCAAACACCATGTCACTCTCCCCCTTTGAAATCAAGGGCAAAGGGCGAATCAAAGCCAACACAGGGTTGTTTTCTCCTCATGTAGATAGAAGAGCGTTGTAGATCTGATGAGTACTGAAGTTACCATGCTCCCCCTGAGTTCATGCTGAATCTTCAAACATATTTTTCAATGAAGTACATGACTCTATGACCTTCTTATCACCAAGGACTCATACTTACATCAAAGATCCAACCAAGTGGATTTACATATAAGACTCAAATACCCAACCAAGTGGGTTTACATAATTTGACTCAACTACCCAACCAAGAGGGTTTACATATTTTGACTCAAGTACCCAACCAAGTGGGTTTACATATTTGATCAAGTCCTTACATGACTAAATATTACAATTTTACATCATGACTTTTTTTTTTTCATCAAATTACAAATATGACTTTTTATGACCAGTACCAAAAAGACCTCAAGAGAGAGAGATCTTATTTTAGAATCATCATAATGCCAACAATGCATTACGCTCAGCAAGGCTAATGCTCCCCCTGAAAATGTGCATCCAAGCATCCTTTCCATATGACCAAGGCTCCTCCTTAGCTTGTGCAACCTGAAACTCTTTCAACAGCAAGTTATCAGCAACAATCTCTGCATGATCTATCCTTATCTCTGAATCATAAGACTTCCATCTCATCCATGTGTGAAAACAAAGAATACTTTTTAGCAAAAAGAAAACAGGGCTCATCCATAATCTCATCATAAGAAACCATGTCACATGTCATCATCATTTAGAACTGAGAAATAAGCAGATACAGTGCCAATAATACAAACATTAGTAGTCAGACTAATGCTCCCCCTGAACCTGTGCTCCTGATCTTTAGCTGTCATACCAATTTTCTTATCATAAATGCATACGCGACTGTCTCCACTAGAACTCGCGTGTATACGTGGATTTAGTTCACAGAACCCGCGTATGGAAAGTGATACATTGAAAACTTCACATTCCTTCATATCCCCCTGAAGTTGTACCATCTGTACCTATATTCTTCACATCAAATGTTCTGTTAGAAATAAACATAACCAAAATTACCAAACCAACCATGGGAATCACCATACATCGCTCCCCCTATGATGATACATTACTAATCCCTATAATGTGTCTCACATCATTCCTGCAGTCACTAAGCTAAGAAGTGGACGACTGCAGTAGAGTCAATATTCCCTACGTTTCTGACCGGTCCTCCTTCTTCATCCAGCTTTGCTTGAACTTTCTATTTGTATGCTGAAAGTTATCTAATTTCCCTGATCTGTTCATCCTGCATTCCTTTTCTACATGTCCATACTTGTTACAAACATAACATCTTATGTGGCCAGAGAAATAAGCATAAGACTCATAATGTGTTTTACTATTCCTTCTTCTATTGCAATTAGCTGCTTTATGACCAAACTTGCAGAATGAAAAACAATATCCCTTGAAGAAACCAGAGTACCTTTCTGTGTAGAATATGTTTGTTTGTGATTGAAATGATCTGGTTCTGCAATTGGCTGCAACATGCCCATAATTATGACATTTAAAGCATTTAACATTATTGATGCTTCTATAGTTAGGAGGGAATGATTTCTTTTGAGAGTTCATGATTGTCGGTTGACTTTTTGTTTCTTCCAACACTTCAGGTTTTGCATTGACATCCTTTGAATCTTTAGCACTTCCTTGTGAACTAGATTCTCCTTTAATAGTTTCATGAAAACCAAGACCAAGTTTAATAGCAGGAGACCTTTGATTACTAAGAATATTGTCCAGAATCTTAGTACTATCTTGAAACCTCAAGAGTTTATACTTTTCTTCTAATTTACCTTTGAGAATGTTTGCCTCAACCTCCAATTTTTGGCATTGCTTCTTCATGCTTTCTTCGACCCTTTTTTCTTCTTCTACTTGATCATTTAATTTTAAGATTTCTTCCTTCAACCAATTTTCTTGATCTTCACATGTTTGTAGCAGTTCTTCATTCTTCTTATTTGATTTTTCCAGATCTTCTTTGAGAGAGATGATTTATGCTTCAAGTCCTTCCTTTTCAAATGGTAGGGGTTCTTCATTCTTCTTATTTGATTTTTCCAGATCTTCTTTGAGAGAGATGATTTCTGCTTCAAGTCTTTCACTTTGATTGGTTGCATTAACATACAACTTTTGATACTTGTCTATCTGTCCATTCAGTATTTCTTTTTGTTCATTCATTCTAGAGATCATATCTTTGTAGATAGATTCTCTCTTATGAAATTGATTCCAATCATTGCTTTCATCATTGATATTGAGATTTTCTTCTAGACTTATACTGTTACTTTCACTATCTTCACCATTGCATGCACAAGAAAGTGAATCACAAGAACAACAATCAATACATGTTTCATCTTCTCCATTTTCTTCTGCACATGTTTTCTGAGAAATATCCTTTTGAGTAGCCTTCTTCTTTTGCTTCCTTGCCATGGGCACTAGTAGATCTTGATCAGAATCTTCTTCATCTTCACTTGACATTTCATTATTATCTTCATTTGCATAATAACTCTTTCCCTTTACAAATTGTTTTCCTTTATCATGATTTTCTCTATAAGGACATTTAGCAGCATAATGACCAACTCTTCCACAATCAAAACATTTGAAGGGAAGCTTACCTTTGAATCTTCCAGTACCTGGCTGAAGTCTTCTCACAAAATTTGCTTATTCTTCTTCTGATATGTAACTTGATTCCTTGACAACTTCCTTTTCTTTTCCTTTTGCACACGCCTTAAAAGCAGCTTCTTTCATTTGAGAGGGACCTCCTTGTCTCATTTCATAAGTAGTCAGAATACCATGCAGTTGAACAATAGTAAGAGTTTGCAGATCTTGCCTTTCTTCAATAGCTGATACTTTTGACTCAAATTTTGAAGTCAAAGATCTTAAGACTTTTTCCACTAGAGTAGTATCAGTTATGGTTTCACCCAAACTTCTCATACGATTTACAATATCATCTAGACGTAAAAAGAAACTGGCAATACTCTCATCACTATGCATTCTTAAAGTTTCATATTCAATTCTGAGAGTTTGGAGTTTTGCACTTTTTACCTTTGTATCTCCTTCATAGCTCAGAATGATTTTGTCCCATATTTCTTTTGCTGAATTTAGTTGCATCACTTTAGCAAATTCTGGTTCAGACATGCTTCCTAATAAGACATTGATGGCTTTGGCATTGATTTCATATTTCTTCCTTTCTGCTGCATCAATAGGAATACTTGCCAGATACTGATAACCTCCTTCCACGATTGCCCATACTTCTGCACCAAGACTTTGCATATATGATTTTGTTCGTATCTTCCAGAACAAAAGATTATTTCCATTGAATAGAGGTGGCCTTATAGACATTATCCCTTCATGACTTCCCATTGCGACGGATCTCCTTCAAGCGATCAAGCTTCTGCAGAAGGACCTCCTCTGATACCAATTGTTGGGAAAAATACTGAGAGGGGGGGGTGAATCAGTATTTAGGACTTACTCAAAAATTTTCACTTTTCCATTCACTAAAACCCATACGCTACTTTGTTGAAGCCAACTAGCCTATACACGCGGATATCCTTCATAAAACTCACGTATGAATAGAGATATAATTATGAAGATAATTCTTAACTTAGTTCTTTGCAATATTCATTCATCTGATGTTAAGTTAACAGTAAGCATGTGTAGTAATAACAGAATAAACCATCACACATAAGCATCACACATGAACACCAGGATTTTAGGTGGAAACCCAAGTAGGGAGAAAACCACTGCTGTCGTTGTCAAAGCCTACAATATTTTATTATAAAGAAAACATCTTACAACTTATGTACTGGCGCAGACTCATGCAGTCTGTGAGCACCCCCTGCGCTCGTTTCTCGACCTCTCTGGAAGGGAGCTCGACCCCCTGCTCTCGTTTACCGGCCTCTCTGGAGAGGGAGCTACAACCCCACACTGAAGGCTACCAACCCTCACCTGAAGGAGCTTCTTGGCGAAGGCTACAACCCTCAGCACCTATATGGACCACGTTTCATCAATTTTCATACTAGATCCAACAACTTCAATAGAGCACAACTTGCAGGCCACTCTTCATCATATTTTCAAACTAGACCCACTCCACACATTTAAGCTCAATCATACATCAAAATGATACTTATAACTCATTGACAGATAGCAGTAACACAACAGAACAAATCAGACATTCCATACTTCATACTTCAGCAAACCCTAGTTTTTCATACGCGCTTTCCTTTCTCTGGTCCCGCGTATATACGCGCTTTCATGCATATAAACCTGCGTATACATATGCACATATTACAGATCTAATTTTCACAACCCATATGCGCTTTTTCTAAAGACGACCCGCATATACACGCGCTTCCTCTTTTAAAAACTTGCGTATAGATCTTCAGACATTATATGGAAGCATACTTATTCAGATCAGATATTCAGTTCATATTTTACCCTTCACTTCAGACAGATGTTCGCCTCATCTCAGATCTAAGCATTCCATAAACAGATCTAGAAGATACAAATACATTTCAGATCTAGATTCACTTATTCATCATTTTCTTCATAGGTGCATCACAGATTCAGATCTATCATCAAATTGTTACCCTTTCCATTCAGACATACTTCAGAGTGAAGTATTCATTCAAACCCAGACACTTGCACACACTTTGCACAATTAATTTCTTCTTCTTAAATAGATCTAGCCTTTGTCAATACCATGAGCCAAAACCACATCATTTCCAATGGTATTCTTGGACGGGACCAAATAGACAATCCAGCGCTCAATACAATTGGTCAATACCATGGTAGTAACCCCTGCTTTTACACCTTTAGAGCGCAATTAGGCATACGCGACTTGGAACGTTATTTCCCGCATGCATATGCGACTTCCCTTAAACAAAACCGCGTATGCTTTGAAGCATACCCTGTTCATCATTATTCTTGCACATACTGGAGATTCTTTCTTCTGCACCTTCTGTACTGATTGTAGATACATCAGATGTACATCATTAACAAGTTCATCATGTCAGTTTCCATCAATTACAACTTCATTAATTAGGTTGCCATCATCTTCATCAAGTGGGTTGCCATCAAGGACAACACTCTACACCATATTGCCGCAGGTAGAGGTTGGTGTTTCTCCAGGTGTTATGGCTTGGGTTTCAATGAATAACTCCCTATCCATGTCCACAAAATTAGTCCACAGGACAGGGTTCCTTAAGTGGCTCAAAAAATTCATCACAATTAACTTGATGGGGCCATGGTGAGCTATGTGTTTATTATTTCCTTCCCTCACCTTCTTGCTCATTTTAATGATTGATTATAGGAGTAAATGGAGAACACTAAGTCTTTCAAGTAGAGGTAATTTTGCCTTGAATATTAATTCATGGAGCATGAAATGGTAGGCATATACAACACTCAATATCCCTTCATAAGATATATATTTGAGGATGTGATAAGCCACCTCATCCCAGGGGTAAGGTATGCTCTCCCTTTTCACTCCATTATTATCTTCTGCAAGTTTCTATTTCAGAATGAAGAAGTTTTTCCTAGTTGTGACACTCACTTCTTTCTCTTCTTTGCTCCATCAGATTACCAAGGATAAGGTGGTCACTATGCTTATGATTTCAAGGCTTAAAGAGATGGCCAATCCTCTAATAAAAATAGTGGCACTATCTTCTCCTTGAGAATGCAATGCCATGTAAAATTCGTGAGTGATATCATCATCATACCCTTTTAACAATTCAAATAAACCCATCCATTGATGTCTTCTAAATATTTTCACTACTAGAGGGTGTTGGTGAATTCTCTTGGTGTGTGTGGGTTCTTTTATATTAATTCCTCCCCCCTTTTCTTCTACTACCCCTTCTTGGTGTCACTTAGGTGTGAAATTCAATTTTTTCAAGGTAATCTCTGTGGAAAAAATAGTGTTAAACTTCCATCTTATCAGTGAGGGAGAAGGATGCTAGAATATATATCAAACTAACCCTTTTTCCTTCTACTCTTATCTTTCCTTTATACACAATATTTTTCATAAAGGCCTATTGCTCAATTGTCTATTAAAATTTATCCACTTTAGGAAAAATTTCTCATGCAACTGGATGGATATTAAGGAGGGAGGAAGCCACTCACTTCTTTTCAAAGTATCTTTGTATGTGCATTTAGTGACCCTCGACACGATGATTAGAGGATCTCCCCTTCCTTTACCTACTTAATTTTGCATGCATCTCCTTGAAAGAAGTTTTTTCGCATTTTCAATATTTTAACTTATTTTCAGAGGTGACTAGTCTATATGGTTATGATACATTCATCAAAAAAAAATTATTTGTAATGTAATACTCGGTAGAGGGTAATCATCGTAGGTCCTTCATACTTGTAAATTTGTTTATCCTTTCTCTTGGGATAATGGAAAGCCATTGTTTTGTTTAAAAAAAAATTATGGTTATTTACTGTTGGGTAATTATGTGATCCCTTTTGGAAGCGGATAGGGTAAGGATATCCTTACCTAAGAGCTAATTTTACTAATTTTAATTTTTTATCAGTAAAGGATTTTTTTGGATTCTAAGCACAATCATAGAATTAAACTATGAAAATATATTAGACGAGCTACTTGCAAAGCAAGAAATAAAAGAGAATAAAACAATTAATAAATTATTTAAAGAACCAAATAGACAATTTCAATTATTCATAACATCTGATGATATATTATAGCTAAGCATTAACAAAATATATAGACTCTCTATGAAGAAGAACAAATTCAAATTAGGTTTTAATTCTAAGAGCATGCACTCAACTAACTATAAAATTGATTTCCCTACTTGGAAAGTTAATCAAAATTAGACAAGGAGAGCCAAAATTAGAAAAATATTGAATATAGAGTGAAATGGAAGAAAGTAGAATGAGAAGTCAGTTAGAAATTATTAATAAATCTCATGTGCAGAAACCTAACTAGTTAAACTCTAAAATAGAACTAAAAGTTAACTAACAAGGAGAGGAGAGAGAAAAATGGTGGCTAACTACTAAAAAGAAGAGATAAATTTCACATTAAAAATATGGAGGTATATGCATGAAGGAATGGGAATTAATTGAGTGGAATTAACCATGTTGTCCTCCAACCAATTTCCATTCAATGCCACATGGAATCCTAGGTGGCACCATTGTTAAAAATAAAAAATGTTCCAGATATCGGGAATGTCTAGTAGTGAATGAAAAATGGTCACATGTGCCCTTAATACTATATGAATAGGTTTTAATTATGGTGAATTTTTAGGTCATTATGAGTTCCTAATAAATTACTAAGTGAAATTTACCCTAACACTCCCTTAATCCAAACCAACGAATATACTAGTGAATGAGTCCATACAATTCTCAACCATGTTAGGTACTCATGTACAAGAGCGATGTAAAAAAAAAACGCATCTCGACAATTTGAAGCCATGTTAGGTTCTCATGAAATAATATATGGAAGACATATTATGAGAAGAGTGATGTCAAGAAGGGAAACTCAATGGGAAGAAAACCAACCACTCAAAATGCAATGCATATTTAGTCAATTATATAGTTTCTATGAAGAAGGATGATGTTGTTGATAAAACCATCATGATTTTTTCTTATAATTCATCCTATGACATCATGTGAGAATCATTTTTATTTCATTTAAACCTTGTACTTGCTAATAGTAACAATGAAAGCTTGTGGTGTGTAAAAAAATAAAAAATTGGTTCCCCAAGATTTGACAATTTCATCCACTAGCCAATTATCTGATTGTAGAGCATGATGTGTCCTACATATAATGTGAGTTGAATATTTAATGATATTTTTTTGAAATTCTAAAACATCTCCTAAAATCTGATAAAAAATATGATCTGAAAACTATGAAAAATCATCTTGAAGATCTCCCTAAAAAGGAGTTGTTGGGAAAGTTATTGTAGTAGGACTAGTGCAATGTATCATTGAAGAGTTATGATGTGGCTATATCGTTATTGGAACCTAAGTATAAAATCCATTTATGAGATGATGAAGCAATAACATTCAAAACATAATCGATGTCTTACTCCTTTTGTGGAATGTTTTCAATCTTCTTCTTGACATTGACTACAATGTAGTCATCTAGATTATTTTATTGAAGTATTTTGGTCATTGGACCAATTATATACACCATAGAAGAAATATCTAGATGGAATCCCTTATTGTAATATTTATGCTTTTTTCTCTCCTCCTTAGATTTTTATCCCTTGGAAATCTTATTATCCTTACTAGATTGAGATATTTCTCCATCTTCATGATGAATATCCCTTATTTTCTATTTCACTTTATTATTATAATCCTTCACTTTAAGAACATAGGGTGTGTAAGGCATAAGAGCCTCAACGTTTAGTAGCTTATCCTTCTCATTTATCAAGGACTTAATTAAATCATCCAAAGATGGCTTCTTCTATTTCTTACCCATGTAAATTTTAGCATTATGGAAAGAAGAGACAAATATAGAACATTGAGGAACTATTTTACAAAGTATAGAAAGGGAAAGATGTTTCTCCTTCATATGTATTTGACAAGCTTTTACCTATGTCATGAGAGTCTTAAAATTGGAGAATAATTCTTATAGGATCTCAAAATGTTTTGGATCGAGATTAATTAGCTCATTCCCTAACTAATGTCTTCTCAACTAATATTTCTCGCAAAATAATCCCTCCACTTTTTATGAAACTTTATTAGGTGTTCAACATGATTCAACATGAAAGAAAAAATTAGGGGAGACTAAAAAAAAAATTATCCCATAGGCTCCATCGATCTCATTGAAGTATTTTTATTTCTCAATGACTAATTGGGCTTAATTTCAATACCCATTGTAACTGTGTAGAGTCTCGTATTATGCAACAATAGAAGGATCTTTCGCTTCAAGTCGAAGTAGTTAAAAAGAGTAAGGATCACTAAGAGCTTGTCAATTCTTATCAAATATGCAATAAAAATTTAGTATTATTCACAAACTCCCTTATGTGTCGATACCATGTGTGATTTTAAGCACAACCACACGATCTAAGTGTGAAACAATACTAGACTAGCTAGCTGTAAAACAAGAGAGAAGAGAGAATACAAATACTAAGAAATTAATGAAGGAACTAAGGAGACAATTTGAATTACTCATAGAATATGATAATATGATATTTTATTTAATATGAATAAAATATGTATACTCTCTAGGATAAATAACCAATTCAAATTAGGTTGTTATTCCAACAACATGAATTCATTTAACTGCAAAAGTATGTTCCCTACTTGGAAAATGATTCAAAAGTAGACTCGGAGATCCAACATTAGTAAAATATCCAAAAATGGAGTGAACTGTAAGTAAGGAAATACAAAAATTAGTTAGAACTTTATTAATGACTCTCACATGGAAAAAAATAATGAGTTAAACTCTAAAATAAGACTAAAATTCAGCTAAAAAGGGGAGGAGAAAGAAAAATGATCATTAATTGCTAAAACGTAGGGAGAAATTACACATTCACAATAGGGAGGTTGATGCATGAGGGAATTAGCACTAGTGGAGTGGAATTATCCATGTCATCCCTTAACTATTTTCCAGTCAACACTAGATGTCATCCTAAGAAACACCTGCTAAAAGTAGAAAACCCTAGAAATATAAAATGTGTCAAATGATAGGGAATGTCTAATAGTGAATAAAAAGTGTTCATATGTGCCCCTAATAATGTATAAAGAGGGTTTAATTACTGCTAATGTGTAGGTCCTAATGAGGGCTTATTAAACTATTGAGTGCTTTGTACCCCATAAAGGGTGAGATGTTTTATAACTTATTTAGTTGTAAAATTGAAATTTTAGAAATAAAATTATTTTTAAAAGTTTGTATGTGACTTTAGCGCCTAACTTAGGCCACAGCAACCTACGGTTGGATTTTTTGTATCCACAAGGTTTCAATCCAATGACCTTCATACGAGTTTCTTAAGAAAAACACTCGGTCGCCAACTATTCCACATCTCATTATTATCTTCCCCGCCCACGTTAAAATTCTCACTAGAATTGACATGATGAGTTATAATGTCTTTCTAGTCTCCTTGTGGGATGACCGAGTCATTGGTACAATGCGATGTTATCCTCCCACCTAGTTTCAAATCCCATAATGCTTACATCTTTCCCCCCTGTGAAAATGATCAAGTAGTAGGCTCCCCCAACCTTGTGGAGTATTGGCTCTTACTAAGTCATAAATTTTTTGGATATGGCTTACGAGATATTTGATATACTCTTGGTGTTATATTGGCAGCGACTAGGTTTGATATTGGGCCTATCCTAGATTACTCAAATGAGTTACCAATTCAGTAAGTGAAAAAATAAAACATATTGATTAAATTGATTAAAACAATACAGAGAATCATAACTTTCTTTATCATAGTTGACACTTGTGGTGACATGTACCCTATTTAGCTTGTGATACTTTTTTATATTTTCCGTTAAAACATCATAAACAAATCCCTAGGAACTTCTTCATATTCATGAATACTTCCCAACAAAAACTTGTCAATGTGGGAGTTAAATATGAACCTAATCTAATAGGGAAATCGAGTAAGGCATGTGAAACATAAGCAACCATCCCAATAAATGGGAAATCAACCATGAGAAATCCTAGTAAAACTAAAAGCACTCAACTACTTAAACTAACCCATCAAACTTTAACTTTTGGTATATGTATATGTGTACGTGTATGGTCATGTATGGGTGGTGTAATTAATTATACATCCATAACTAATATGAAAACTATTATATACATGTGTGGGTAGGTGGGTGGTGTAATTGACTTCGAAATGAATATTATTTGTTGGCTTGAAAGTCATGGTAAAAGAGCTAAAATACAAGATGGATATAGGAGACATCACTTAACTATAGATCATTTTGTTACTCTTAGGATCATTGTTGAAGAATGTCGCAATAATAAGATCGATCTCTTCTCTTGTTTTTCTTACTTTAGAAAAGATTTCGAAATCATTCCTTGAGATAAGCTCTGGAAGAGGCGAGAAGAAATAATGGTTCCTCCCGAGTTGAGGGTTGTTGTGGCTAGGCTATACACGAATGTTATTTCTAATATCAGTGTTAAGTAAGGGTGTCCCTTATCCCATACCCTTTCTTTAATTTACATCGATAAGCTAGAAGAGTGTTTAGAAACTATGGGATGTAATGGCCCCAATGTCACTGGTATGGTCATTTATCTTCTCCTTTATGGTGACGATATCATTTTTTTAGCTAGGAGCCATGACAATCTCGACAGGAAGCTTAGAATCCTCCAAGATCACTACTCTCAAATGGGTATGATTATTAATACTGACAAGACTAAGAGTCATGATAATTAAATCCAAAAGGACCAATTATGATAACTTCATTTATGATAATAACTACTCAGATAAAGTTCCTTCGTACAAATATATGAGAACCTACATTCATCATCACTTCAATTGGAATTATAACATTAAGAAAAGGATAACTGGAGGTTGGAAAGCTTATTATGGAATTGAAAATAATTGTAATTCGACAGATCTTTTGGCATGGAGTAAAAACAAGTTCCTCTTTAGGAATCTCGTCACTCCTGCCATTTTATATGGATGTGAAATTGGGGTTGTAGTATATCTAGAGAATCATGGAGGAATATTGAGTTGATCCAAAAGCATTATCACCTACAACTTCAAGATTAAATTAAATACTATTTTCCCTATCCTTCTAATTCAAGTTGGAATTCCCCCCATTGAAATAATGACTATGACTAGACATCTCATGTATAAGAATAAGCTTTACAACATGGAATCCAAGGTTATCCTAAGATTGCTTGTAACTTTAGCCAAAACCCCCACGTCTGGCTCAAGCAAGCCTAACATAAGGATGCCCAATATTAGCTACACCATTGAGGAGTAAAGGAGGAAATCATCTTGAAGAATATGGATAAAAATATTATTACTTCAAAATTTAAGGATAAGTCACAGGATAGTGAGTTAGATGGAAAAAGGAAGCTAAGGTATTATAAGGAGGTGATCAACCCCAATTTGACAATTATCTTTATGCCTTTGAGCAGTTCAAGAAGTAGTTGCTCCAAAGATAACAACTAATTCTCATGAACTCCAAAGTGGAAACCAAAAGCGTTAGTTTATTCCCAAAAGATCTTGGGACAAATGAGTTAGTCACATTACGATACTAAGAGGGTTGAAGATGAAAAGAACTTTCTCTTGGATTGCCTAGCTCTTACTCATCATTTTAATTTTCATAATCTCCCTCACACTACCAACCTTCTCTTGACTTGTCTCAGTCAACACCTACGGGATCTAGGAACACTTCTCTCCATTCCTTTCCGTCATAGAGATAATATTTTAAAGAATCTGAATTAATTTCTTGCTTTCTTAAGGTTTGATAGACCATATTGGTCTTAGTGGATGTTAATAATCATGATCAATTATGAAAAATTTGTGATAAAAAAAACCCACTTCAATAAATGAGTGGTTTATAAGAAGCTAACTTCAACTTGTAATTGAAAAAATATATTATACATATGTTGGAGTAATTAAACACGGCGGAAACTTAATAATCACACAAATACACACAACATTTCAATAAACATGAAGACAAATATTTTAACGTGGTTCACCCAACAAATCTAGGCTACATCCACCTAACAAGGCATCGACAATCTCATTCATGAACTGGAGAAATACAATACCAGAGTTTTTCATCTACACATCTCTTCCACTCACCTCACATTCCTCATGCTCATTTGCCTCTACGAGATTACATTTTATAGTTGGGAGTAGAAACTGAATCATAAATTCACTCACAACAAATATAGGATGCATTAACTCCTCATCAGAATTAAGAGGAGTCAATTTAGCAACAAATCCTATTGTTGTCACCTTCATGAGATTTTCTCCAAAAATAATTAAAAGAAATCTCAACAATCTCCACCTTGACAACAATTAGCCTGATACCCTGTTCCATTATTATTTTTATCTTTTCTGCAAGCCAAGAGAAGCCAGACACCATCGTAGCTTCTCTAACAAAACTGGTTTCGTGAACATGTCTGCACAGTTTTCCTTTGTATGCACCTTTTCAAGAGAGACTCCCCTTTCAGTGATAACTTGTCTTACAAAATGGTACTTGATAAGTATATGCTTTGATTTACTATGATAGGCAGGATTTTTAGCCAAGTGAATTTCACTTTGACTATCACAAAATAACTTGATGTTGTCCTACAACCTACCAAACTCACCAAACAAACCTTTCAACCAAACTGCTTCTTTGCAAGAATGTGAAGCAGCTATGTATTCTGCTTCTGTAGTGGATAAAGCAACAATGTTCTATAGCTTTGACATCCAGCTAATAGCTCCACCTGCAAGAGTAAAGACATACCCTGAAGTTGACCTTCTCTTATCCAAATCACCTGCAAAATCGGAATCAACATATCCACAAACATATTCATTGCTTCTGTTATAAGTGATACAATAATCACTTGTGCCTCTCAGATACCGAAGCACCCATTTCACTACTGACCAGTGTTCTTTTCCTGGATTTTCCATATACCTGCTGACAACCCCAACTGCATGTGAAATATCTGGTCGAGTACAAACCATCGCATACATCAAAAAACCTACTACATTGGCATATGGAATTCGAGACATATATTCCTTTTCTTCATTAGTGTTAGGACATAAACTTGAAGAAAGCTTAAAATGGGAAGCAAAAGGGACTGAAACAGGCTTCACATTTTTCATACCAAACCTCAAGAGTATTTTCTCAATATACTTCTTTTGTGATAGCCACATCTTACCATTGCTCCTATCTCTAAAAATCTCCATGCCCAAAATCTGTCTTGCTACTCCTAGATCTTTCATATCAAACGTCCTAGCCATCTGAGCCTTTAACCTGTTGATCTCTGTTATGTTTTTTCTTGTTAAAAGCATATTGTCAACATACAACACTAAGATAATGAACATGCCATTACTTAATTTCTTAAAGTAAACACAATGATCATATTCACTTCTTATATAATTTTGACTCATCATGAAAGAATCAAATTTCTTGTACCATTGTCGAGGCAACTGCTTCAGACCATACAATGATTTCTTGAGCCTACAGACAAATTTCTTGTTGCAATTTTGAACAAACCCTTCTGGTTGTTCCATGTAAATCTCCTCATCTAAATCTCCATGTAAAAATTCAGTTCTAACATCTAGTTGTTGTAATTCTAAATCAAGTAAAGCAACTAATGCTAACACAATCCGAATTGAAACAATTTTTACAACTGGTGAAAATATCTCATGAAATTCAATTCCTGCTTTCTGAGAAAAACCTTTCGTGACCAGCCTCGCTTTGTACCTGTCCTCTTTATCATCAACACCGCTTTTTAATTTGTAAACCCATTTACATCCCACAGTTTTCCTGTCTTTAGGAAGTTCTACCAGATCCCATGTGGCATTTTTGGCTAATGCCTTCATCTCGTCCTTCATAGCCTCTTTCCACTTACCACTGTTAGAACCTTCTACAGCTTCCTGATAGCAAAAAGGTTCATAATCGTTAGCAGTTAAAGCAACTGAAGTAACATAATCATCATACCTTTTAGGAAGACGTCTGATTCTCGTAGACCTCCTTAAAGATGTTTTTGGTACTTCTACTATTTGCTGATTATTATCTGTAGGAACTTCTTCATGATCAGCATCTGAAACACGTTCATGATCTGCGTCTAAAACTTGTTCATGATCTGAATCTAAAACTTGTTCATCTAGACTATCATCAGTATTTGAAATGGTTTCAAACTGAATATGTTGAATCTTAGGTACATTTTCCTGTTCCAATTTATCATCTACATCTGGATTTTCAAGTGAAGATTCATTAAATTTAACATCTCTGTTAATGATGATCTTGTGAGTAGTAGGATCCCACAACCTGTATCCCTTAGTCCCATCACCATATCCAACAAAGATATATCTTTTTGATTTAGGATCTAATTTAGAATGCTGATGTTTCGGAACTAGAGCATATGCATCACAACCAAAAACTTTCAATTTAGAATAATCACATGGATAACCTTTCCATACCTCTTGAGGAATTTTGCATCCTATTGCAGTTGATGGTGATCGATTTACCAAGTAACAAGCTGTAGAAACCGCTTCTGTCCACAATTCCTTCTGCAAATTGGCGTTACTAAGCATACTTCTTGCTCTCTCTAAAAGAGTCATGTTCATGCGTTCAGCAACTCCGTTTTGCTGAGGAGTATATACAATGGTTTTATGTCTTTCGATCCCAGCATCCTTGAAATAATTATCAAATTCCTTTGAAGTGACCTCACCACCATTGTCAGTTCTTAAACATTTAATGGTTCTTCCAGTGATGTTTTCAACTAATGCTCTAAACTGTTTGAAAACTGTAAATACATCAGACTTCTTCTTTAACATGTAGACCCACACTTTTCTAGAGAAATCATCAATAAAAGATACAAAATATGACGATCCTCCATATGAGGTTATAGGAGATGGACCCCAAACATCAGAATGGATATAATCAAGGATTCCCTTACTAGTATGTTTTCCAGTTTTAAACTTCTGCTTGCTTTGTTTCCCATATAGACAATGTTTGCAGAAATCTAACTTAGAATATTTTAAACTAGGAAGTAACTTACGATCAGATAAAATTTTTAATCCTCTTTCGCTCATATGGCCCAACCTTTGATGCCATAAATGAATAGAATTACTGTCATTTTCAGATACTGTAGAAGCATGATCTGACTCTGTTATTCCTTCTAACTGAAAAAGATTTCCAACCTTCTTTGCTTTCATTACTAGTAAAATTCCTTTATAAACTTTCATTACTCCACCTTGAATAAAGGTTTTATATCCATTAGTGTCTAGTACTCCTAATGAAATGAGGTTTTTTCTTAGTTCATGTACGTGTCTTACATCAGTTAGAATTTTATTTGTCCAATCAAACATTTTAATCTGGATGCTTCCAATTCCCACAATATTACACGAGACATAATTTCCCATGTAAACAACTCCATCATTGATTGATTTATAAGTTTTAAACCACTCTCTACACATGTGATTTGACGCACCAGAATCTAACAGCCAATGTTGATCATGATTAGACAAACTAACTGATAACACTTCATCACTCATACCTGAAATGGATGCCGAACCTGTATATGTCATGTTTGCTTCTTTCTTTTCTATCGAAGAATCTCCTTTGGATGTTTGTTGTCTCTTCCAACAGTCCTTCTTCAAATGTCCAGATTTTCCACAAAACCAGCACTTTACCTTACTCTTCTTCCCTTGAGATTTTGAGCACGAGTTGTTGTGCTTATTAAAGCATATTTCTTTAGAACGACCTCTGACCATCATTGCTTCTGATGTAGAGGTTTCTAAATTTGACCTCCTCCTTGTTTCTTCGGACAATAAAGCTCCAACAACATCATCAAATTCAAGGGTTTCTGATGAACTAAGACTTATAGAAGTAACAAAATGATCCCATGACTCGGGCAACGAGCATAATAAAGTTACAGCTTTATCTTCTGACTCAAATTTTACTTCTGTACTTTCTAACTGCACTAGGAGAATATTAAAGGTATTCGTATGATTAGTTATCATCGTACCTTCCTTCATGCGCAAGCTGTACAATTTTCACTTCAAAAGAATCCTATTGGTTAAGGATTTTGTCATGTACAGTTTTTCAAGATTTGTCCACAAACCAGCAACAGTTTTCTCTAACACGATGTTAAACAAAACATCATCCGCCAAACACAGTCGAATGTCGCTCAGTGCTCTTTCATCCAAGTCACTACATTCACCATCTGTCACGGTGTAAGGTTGTTTGGCTTTTCCCAATAGCACCTTCACCATGCCTTGTTGCACGAATAGATCATACATCTTCACTTTCCAGATCTCGAAGTTATTTTTGCCATTGAACTTCTCGATCTCAAACCGAGCACTTTGAGTTTTTTCCAAGTTTTTTCCATGTTGTGTCACAAAAAATCTCCAATTGCAACTTTTAATAAATGAATTTTTTTTTTTTTTTAAAATGCTCTTCACCTATAAAAATCCTTTCCCTGAATACCATACGCAAATGGAATTTAACATAATTACCAATCATTTTTTTTTTTAAACACATTGCATCATTTTTAAAACACATACCATATGCAAATGGCATTTACATTTTTAAATGTCAAATCGATTTAACTTTTAAAACCACCACTGAAATCGATTTATATAAATCAATTTTAAGAACTTCAAATCGATCTTAAAAAAAAAATTCAAAAAACCTTTGAATAAATCGATATGAATTAATGGCAGCATTTCACTAATCCATATGAATTAAATGGCAGCGTTTCAGCTTTTAAATAAATTGACCTTTCATAAATCAATTTTAATTTTCTGGCACTTATTTAATGGCATTCGACTCACCTTTCATGAACCTGTCGATGCCTTTCAAAAAACGTTGAAATTAAATATCGACTTACCAAGTCTCAGCTTCTCAGTCAGCAGCTTTGAATGCTGCAATCTGTTGACTTAAAGCTGTCCATCGATAGCCTCCACGCAACCTGCCTCTCAGCAACACAACAACGCAAAAAATCACTTATCTCCACCGCAGTAAACTCGGCCTTACGCAACAGGTCTTCACGGTCTCGGTTGTCACTGCATCACAAGTATAAACTCGGCGATGGTAAATTCAAAGCTAGCTCCATTCTGCACTCACACAGCCAACTTCGTTCTTTCTCCAGCTCACGGCCTTTGGTCAAACAAAAATTTGCGTTGCTACACAATACGTCGATTTCTAATGGTGTTGTTTCTGCACAATACGTTGATTTCTAATGGCGTTGGTTAAACAAAAATTTGCATTGCTGCACAAGCTATTCTCCCTGCTCATGGCGTTGTTTCATCTGCAGTCAGCGTTCCTCTGAAGCCAAAACAATGGCTCTTATACCAATTATTAGAGTTAACACAGCGGAAACATAGAACAAATAAGACACATGCACAGCATTCAACCATGAAAAACAGAGATTTTAACGTGGTTCACCCAACCAATCTAGGCTACGTCCACCTAACAGGGCATCGGAAATCTCATTCAACAACTGGAGAAATACAATAGCATAGTTTCTCATCTGCTCATCTCTTCCACTCACCTCACATTCCTCATCATGCTCATTTGCCTCTACGGGCTTACATTTTATAGCTGGGAGCAGAAACAGAATCATAAATTCTCTCACAACAAATATAGGATGTATTAACTCCTCATCAAAAATAGATGGAGTCAATTTAGCAACAAATCCTATTGTTGTCACCTACATGATATTTTCTCCAAAAATAATTAAAATAAATCTCAACAGTTGAGTGGCAGCTGGATCGCTTGGACATATTAGACATGAAAAGTATTTTCAATAATTTGATAATCATACTCCACATCTTGAAGGGGGGATTCCTATACTAGATCAATATGTGGAATCTTCTTCTGAAGCACTCTCTCCCCCACATGAAGCTCCAACCATGGATGACACTTTGAGTGATGTGATTGAAAGAATTGGGAGACTAAATATTGATTCAGCCCCAACTCAGTTATTTGAGCAGCCTGGGCCATCTCAAAAAGTTCCTCCAAAATGGCTGACAAAGACACTTGAAAATGTTTGTCCTGATGAGGTTGAAAAGATAGGAAAAAGAAGTAAAACCATTAAAAATGGAGGTTATGTAGATGATTTTGATTCACATGTTGATATGGATGTTTCTTATGATTGTGAACTAAATTTTTCTACAAATTTTGAACCAACTTCCTTCAAATAAGTTGCTTCTTATGATGAATGGAAATAAGTGATGCAAAAGGAATATGATACCTTGATAAAGAATGGCACCTGGAAGGTGTTTGATCCTCCATTGGGAACCAAACCAATTGGCTACAAGTGGGTCTACAAGAAAAAGTATTAAGTTTATGGATCACTTGACAAGCACAAAGCCAGGCTTGTGGAAAAGGGTTTTGCACAAAAGGAAGGGGTCGACTATGAGGAGAATTTTTCCCCCATAGTAAAATGAGCTACCATTAAGATACTCTTTGCCTTGGTAGCTCAGAACAATTGGAAATTCCATCAAATGGATGTAAAAATTTCTTTCTTGAATGGGGATCTAAAATAAAATGTTTTTATGTCCTCGCCAGAAGGATTTGTTGTGAAGGGCCAAGAACACAAAGTATGCAAGTTTGTGAAATCCTTGTATGACCTCAAGCAAACACTGTGAGCCTGGTATGAGAAGATAACTGAGCATATTCTGAAGCTCAACTTCAACCATTATGATCTTGATGATACTACTTTATTTTTCAAGAAATTTGGAAAAATAGGTGTATATCATGTGGTGTATGTAGATGATATTTTGATGACAGGGAACAATGAGAGTTATATTGTATCCATAAAGAAGGAACTGAGGAAAATTTTTTTAATGAAAGACTTGGGTTATGTTCACTACTATCTTGGTATTGAAGTAACTCAACATCTGAAGTTTATATTCTTCTCTTGTTGAGATTCAACAAGATGATGAGCTTAGTGAAAATTAAGCACCTTCACTGAGTGGGGCCCACAAGCTATTTTTAGGTGTATGTCTATTTTTAGACATGGTGAGCATATTCTATAAGTTACAGGATGATATTTGTAGATGATTGGTCAAATGTAAAAAATAGATGAGATTCTATTTTTAGAATATTGGGCAAAGTCTATTTATAGATCGTCAAGTTAAAAATAGATTCATGTCGATTATTATTAGCCCTTAATAATAATCTGAAAATAAATATCAACTTATTCTCTTGGAGCACTTTATTTCAGTGAACAGATTTGGAAAATCAGTGGGTTGAAGGAATTACGCAATTCCTAGGGTGGTTGGTGACTCATGCATGGAGGACTCGGTTAGAACTGAAGTGGAAAAGTTGTGATAGAGTTGGAAATGTAGTTATGGGAGTTTTTATTCAGTTTAACTCAATTAAGTGAGTTAAACTCAGTTGTGCTATTTATATCTAGTTCTAACTGAAGATATACTAGTGAGAGTTTAGTGAATTAACTATTTAATTAATTCATAACTAGAGACTCACTTGCAACTGAACAAATACAGCAGTTAACTACTTGCATGTCAGTTCCAGTGGAGACCGAGTGGAGAGATAGGTGAAAGGGTGAGATGGACTATCTGTTGTGACTATAGTGATGCATTCAATGCATCTGACACACATTGGAGATGCCAATGAGGATTGCGCAGTCAAGGCAAGGCCAATTCGAATTCATTCAGGGATCTTCTTCAGCAGTGATTGCGCAGTGGAGGCAGGTTGTTAGGAGGCAAGAAATTAGTGCATAGATATGCAAATTTATGCATGACAGTGTGTAATGATTGTTGATTGTACTGAGAGATTGATGTACTAAGTTTTGTATGATATTATTACATGATTCCATTGATATACATAATATATGATAGTTTGGGTTTTTAGCTTTAATATTTCCCGTTAAACAACTGTGTTTATGTGTGATTGATTTTCTTCATGTGTTTGCAATTAGCGATTTAATTTTCGCAAAGAATTAAGTGGAAGGATTTTGTATTTAACATAAGATTAATTTGTTAGATCAGGAGAATCTGATAATACTATCAGTATTAATAAATTTCTACATGGTATCAGAGCAGTGTTAATCACTAGAGATTGCAATAGTGAAGCGGTGTTGAATTTTGTGTTGGTGGACAATTTGAATTTGCTGCAGAAATTTCTTGGTGCGATAGTTGAGTATTCATTGAAATGGCTTTCAATGGGTTGTGGTTGGAGTATGCCCTTGAGGGTAGCTTGAACTACATAGCTTGGAAGGACAATATGGAGGCGGTGCTTGAAGATAATGGACTGAAGGAGTTCATCGATAGCAATGTTCCTAAGCCTACTTCTAGCGATGCTACATTACTTGACGCATGGAAAAAGAAGGTAGCAAAGAAAAGAAGAATTTTGTTGGAAGGTGTGAAATACCATATTGTGTCAAGCCTTCATAGGAAATCCACTCCATTTGCAATTTGGAAGGCTTTGACAAATATTTTCCAAAGCAGCAGCGACCATAGGAAGTTGGCATTGAAAGATAAGCTTAGAAAAATCAAAATGGAGAAGGGCGACAGTATTTCAAAATATCTCACAAAGTTTGTCCAATGTAGGGATGAGCTGGGGAGTGTGGGAATTACAGTTGCGGATGATGAATGGGTGAGCTTGGCTCTCCTTGGGCTTCTGAAGAGTTGGCACAACTACGAAGACTCTGTCAATGGATGGGAGAAACTGCCGAATAGGGAGCGACTTTGGTCGGATCTTGTGCAGGAGGAGATAAGGCGGAATACCAGGGATGGATCTTCATCGAAGAATGATGATGAAGAGAATTTCTCTTTGGCTGCAAAATCAAGGAAAGGGAAGGGGAATAAATCCCATCCAAAATCTGAGGATAAAGGCAAGAATTTTGATTTATCCAAGGTGAAGTGTTTTCATTGTCACGAACATGGGCATCTCGCCACTAACTGCCCACAGAAAAAGAAGAATAAGAAGGTTGTTGGAGGTGCAGTGGGTGAGGCCTTAGCCTCACAATTTGAACTTGATTTCTCTTTGATCGCATGCTTGGTTTCAAGCGCAATGGGATTGGTGTGGTATCTTGATAGTGGTGCTTCCTTCCATATGATGGGAGACAAGGAATTGTTTAGTGACTTGGAGGAGAAGGATATCCAAATGCATATAGAGATGGGAAACGATGGTAGATATAGTGTGAATGGAATTGGAACCATTACCTTTGAGAGGGAGTCAGGTAAACCATTTCTGTTGAAATATGTTATGCATGTTCCAGGTCTCAAGAAGAACTTGGTCTCGGTCACTATGTTGGAGGACAGAGGTTATGATGTTGTTTTCAGTGAGGGAAAATATTTCCGGTGACATAAAATAATGGGTCAAACCAAGAGGATAGGGATTTGATTTAAGAATATCTACAAGCTGGAGGTAGAAGGCTGCACTGCAATTATGGGCAAAGCAGAAGAAGTGGTGAGCCAGGATGAGGGCAAACTATGGCACAGGAGGTTGGGCCATCTTCACCATGGCGCCTTGCAGATTTTACAGCAGATTTTTACTGGACTTCCCAAGGGTACTCTTGCACAGTTAGATCAGTGCAAGGGATGTAATATGGGTAAGTTTTTGAAGACCACCTTTCATGAGAAGGAGAACCGTGCTTCGATGATCTTGGAGAGAATTCACACAGATGTGTGTGGACCTTTCTCGGTTGCTTCAACAGCAAAAAACAGGTATTATGTTATATTTTTTGATGAATATTCTCATAGATGCTAGATCTTCTTCATGCAGAATAAGAGTGAAACATTCTCAAAGTTCTGTGAGTTTAAAGCATTGGTGGAGAAGGAGTCGGGAAAGTAAGTGAATGCTCTGCGAAGCGATAATGGTGGTGAATATATCTCGAACGAATTCAAAGACTTCTGTAGAAAAGAAGGAATTATAAGAGAAATCATAGTGCCTAATAACCCACAACAGAATGGGGTCATGGAGAGGAAGAACAGAACGATCATCGGGTGCTGCATGACCAGGGCCTACCGATGCACTTGTGGGCAGAAATATGCAACACTGCGATTTATGTGCAAAACCGTTGTCCTCATAGTGTACTTGGCATGAGTACACCTGAAGAAGCTTTTACTGGTAAGAAGACTGATATTTATCATCTGAAGATTTTTGGCTCATCTGTTTACATTCATGTGACAAAGGACGCCAGGAAGAAGCTGGAGCCGACCCCAGAAGTTGGGATATTTGTGGGGTACACATAAACACCCCATAATTATCGTGTGTATTTTCCAAATATTTGGATGACTGTGGTGTGACAGGATATAAAGTTCAATAAGGTGAAAGCCATGAAGTTGTCGCTTGAGAGGGAGCTACACTTGCATGTAGAGGAGGAGATACTTTCTCCCAAAGATGAGCCTCAAGATGTGGATCATCCACGGGAGGAGGATCATGGAGTGGAGGAGTCCACTCACGCAGAGCCAAAAATCAGAACAGGAAGAAGACGTACCACAGAAGCTGAGAGACTGAAGCTTGATGCGGCACAGAACGTTGGAGTCCCTACATCACAGCGCAGACAAAGACAGTCACCTGACCGATTTACTAGATACATGGCTCTTATGAGCAAGTGTATCATGACAGATCCATCTTATTTTGAAGAATTAGTGCAAGAGCCCACATGGGTAGATGCCATGGTGGAGGAGTATGACTCCATTGTCAGAAACAATGCTTGGGATATTGTTTCAAGGTCGGTGGGTAAATCAGTGGTAGATTCAAGATGGATCTACAAGGTATAGCAAGCTGTTAATGGGAGCATTGAGAAGTATAAGGCAAGATTTTTTCCCAGGGCTTCTCACAGATTGAGGGGATTGATTATGAATAAACCTTTGCCCCTGTCGCATGGTATTCTTCCATAAGGACCATTCTTGCTCTCTCAGAACAGATCGGTTGGCACATTCATTAGATGGATGTGAAGACTATGTTCCTTAATGGGATCATTGAGGAAGAAGTGTGTTGTGGAGGTAAATCCCCTCTGCGGACAGAGGTGATCCCTACTAGCCCAGACCGGATCTAGCAACAATCGTTCATGCTATAGTGCAGGTTCCTAATTGCAGATAAACCAACTAGCGATGAAGGCTTACCTGGAATCCAACGCTGTCGCTCGTAGAGAAGGTAGTGCTCCCGTTCCTTAGCTCTGGCAGATCACAATCCTCACGATCTCCATGATCGGACACCTGCACACGCAAGAAACAAAACAAACGCAAGCGTAAAATCCAGTGCATACAACTATATGTCAGTCATAGAAGACATAACTCATGATCATTATCAAGAACAAGAGTGGAACCATAACCAATAGTCGCTTATCGTTAATTAATCAAAAGAAGAATACAACCATAGCTCTGACACTGAATTCTCCTTCGGAGGGTCGTCAGTAGAACGTGTCTCGATAAAGCCTGTCATGGATGGGAAAAACCTCTCTCTTCGGATGTCTCGACAATGATCTCCTTGCTTGGATTTGGCCCTAAGGGAATGGATCAAAGCTCTTGCAGCATCAGGCTCTTGGGAACTTGGAGACTAGCTTGCAAATGAGATGAGCAAGCTTTTATAGATGGAGGAAGGGGAGTTGGGATCCCTATAATCATGGTATTGGCCCTATCCTCAAGGAAGCTTCCATGAGAAGTGGCAAACCACTTCCTCTACATGGAGATCCGGAGCCAAACTTCCCAACTCAAATTAGATACCAGTTCCTGGATCAGTTAGGACGAAACTTACGCCATTTATTTTTTAAAAACACTCCTTAAAATTGCTGGTGCGAGTGCGACTCTGGGACAGAGTGCCAATTGGCGCGCCCTCTTTGAAGGATTTCCCCCATTGGCACAGGTAATGAACTAGCTACCCGCGCCAATGCAAAAAGGGGTGTTTTTAGGGTTTTTCACAAGGAGTTGTCTTCAGGGCAATGAGAGTACATGTTTAGGGGAATGCCATGAAAGTGTTTCCAAGTTATGTCACTGCTCACAGGTCACGAAATGAGCCCTCCAATTGTGCGGGATGGGGAATTGCAGGGACGGTGACAAATTTCTGTGTAACAGATGCCCCCTAAAGCATGAGGCCCGAGAGAGAGAGAGGGGGGTGAAATGCTTTACGAGAACGTGTCCAACTGAAAACACCGTCGTCGGAAAACCTACATAGAGAAATACAACTGATATCTCAAATACATGATATATACGTGGTATAGACGCAGCCATCCATAAAAAAGTATGTAATAATCTATATCCGAGGCATGGACGCAGCCATCCAGTGAGGATTGGTAAATATACTCAGGTATGGTCGCAGCCATCCAATCAGTGAGTCATGTAACTAATCATGATAATCCACAAAATCGCAGCCTGGATCGTAACAAACAGGAATCCAGGGTCTTGCGCTCCATCTCGACCCGAACAAAGTACAAGTTCAAGCATGCGAATAAGTGAGCTAAAGTCGAACATGCAAGAACATCGCCTGATTACCAGCCAATGATGGAAGCTGTTAATAGACGCGAGAGGTACCACCATTAATGCTAATGGTCCTCAAGGTACTACAGGTACAATCTATGACATGTGAACAATGAGCTGACGTTAAACACCCGCAAAATCACTCGATCAGAGGCCAATGATGAAAACCTCACGTCGAATGCGAAGAACCGGCCATTGAGGCATGCAGGCTCCAAGGTACCAGAAGGGAGTCTCTAGATCAGCTTCCTGGATAATGAGCTGAAGTCGACAGGAAGTGACCTTGATCGAAGGTGGGCCATAGTGTTTCCCACATCATCGACGCGAGACAGAGAAACATAATGTCTTTGTGAATCATGATCAGATGAGAATCAGAGGAAAGTTGATACTTGCAGAGGTCAACTTCTCTTGAACATGTGGCGGCATGACAGTGATTTTGGCAGTATTTGACATCAATGGATCAGATGTCATGGCGATGAGGCAAAGAGCAGATGAGAGGTCAAAAAGGATCACCCAAACCCACGGAGGCAAGTGAAAAAACGAGATGAGATGTCCCCAACCCGACACGAATGCAGAGAAGTGCCATGTTCAAGAGCGACATACTGTCGACACGACAATGATTCTGGTTCCATTTTCCCCCACCATTTCTGGCGAGTACCCCAATTATTTTGATAACAAGCTTGAAGGGGATAGCATATGCTTGTAATATAAGTTCGTCCTTCGGACGAATCCATCCTAGTACATTTAACGAGCCCTAGGAAGGAGTGACTCGGATAACGTCATTGCGACTGAATCCGATGTCATCAGGGTTTAACGAGTCTGACAAAGGAAGAACTCGGCGTCTTTTCACGTTTAGAGAGTTTGAAAAGACAACGGAAAAGTAAACTCCAACAGTCCCTTTTCGTAAATAGTTCCTCAGATCCGAAAAGGTAGAAAACTATGTCTGAGGAAACCTCCTAGTCGCAATAGGCTAGGGTATTCCTTTTTCGTAAATAATCTATCCCAGCCCGAAAAAGGGGTAAACGTATACTGGGTAGATGTCGTTTCATGGCCACTTTAACGAGATCGAAACGACAAGGGCCTCGACAATCTTTTCATGTTTAGAGAGTCAGAAAAGAGCTGAAAGATGACTCCAAAATGACTTTTTCGTGTATTTACCGAGTCCGAAAAAGTATAAAATACAACTCGTGTCACCGTTCAAGCCGCATAAAGACCTGTTGCTGCACAGAAAGGCAAGTGTAAAACCCATTTTCGACGAAATATATTAAAATATTAATAAAAAATGACTTTTAAAACCTATTTAGATTTCAAAAAGTTATTAATAAGTCTCAAATGGTAAAAACAAAATTACTTTTACTATTTACCTCATTGGAGAGCAGCAGTGGTCCATTTGTGTGCAAACTTCTGATGGCGAATACGACTGATCTAGGCTACTATTCAGATCCTCGTTTGTCCCAGGTAAGAGGCGCTTCCCTGAACTCCATTTTGATCCATTTTATAGAGATTTCCATTGCGGATTGGGCTTCTGTGGAAGATTTTTTAAAATTTTAGGGCTCCGCCCATTGGCGCGGGTATCGAGCATGGACTCGCGCCAATGGCCTTTTGCATACAAAGTGGTCACGCCAATGGCGCAACGTGGTTTTTCCGTTTTAAATTTCCAAATAGAGAACAATCCAATGGATTTTTCTATGTAACAAAGGTCTAATCAAGGGTTTTTGATCATGTTGATGCAGGCAACCAAACACAATGGTCATCGAATGGAAGGAAAGGGAGCATGGGGAAGAGGATGAACTGGCCATGGAGAATGAGGCCTATATGAATGCACTTAAGAACTGTGGACTCAAGAAGTTCTTCCTGACACCCTGCTTACGAGCTCAACCTGAGCTCCTACAGTACTTGGTGAGTATTTGGGACGAAAATGAAGAAGTGTTCAAACTTCGGGACCAAGTGCTGGAATTGGAGGTTTCTGATGTATAGTTCATAACCGGACTGTCGCGTAGAGGTCCAGTGCCCATCTTGATAGGCATCAGACCATCTGGTGAAAAGATGGAGCAGGTAATGGCAAGGGTGTGCCCAAGGGCACAGATCGGATCAGGAAGCGGGAAGGTGGATATCCACACTATCGAGGATCTAGCACTGAGAGTAGTGTTACACACCATCACGCGAGCTGCAGGATCGCAAGCTCCACACGAGGCCACCAAGGCCCAACTCCTATTAGCCTCTGAGTGTATGAATCCTACACTATTTGATTGGGCTACAGCGGTGACAACCAATATCAAGAGGTAGCTTACAAAGTGCAAGCAAGCCAAGATGAAACAGTTTGGCTACGGTTCCATTTTGGTATCGTTCATCCTGGAACGATTACCAATCTTTCAGGGCCAAGGGGCCATAGTTGCTGAGCTGATACCAAGAGAGCCAAGGATGGCTCGTTGGGCAGCACTTATGCCCAGATCAGGAGGAGGCCAACAGGTGTCCTGGAGGCCGGAGTTTTTTGGATGGTTACGGCGGTAGCTGATCGTGGTCGAGGATTGGCCCTATGCCGGGACCGATTTCACCGGAGACCCAGACCTTCCGTTCTCAGAGGGGGATGACTGGGACGAAGAGTTGGGTATGACCTCTCTTTTTGATTTTTTCGTTTTATGATTTTTTTGGTAATACATGTCCTTTCTAATAACAGTTGTTATGTGTATGCAGATGTCGGCCCAGAGAGACCCGCGGGCATGTCGCCCATTGCGTGGAGAACCCATGCTGATCATGACCCTCAGGCTGAGGGTGGCGAGGGAAGTGAACTGATTTAGAACCTGGAGGGCATTGCTCGGGGGATCTCGGACTATGCACGGCTAGCAGATGTTCCGCTAGCATACCAGCGACACATTGTGGGGGTGCCCAGTCGCCTCCACCGACTACTGAGACGCTTAGTGCGCGCGGTAGCATGTTACCACGAGCACCATGCGGATTAGACACCTAGGGCTTCTTTCATGCATATTTTTTGAGAGACATGTCGTCTCCGGATGTATTAAGACGAACATGTATATTTTGATTTTATGTGATGCAGACTATGTAAACATTTCGACACATATATATATATACATACCTATTTCTGGATGGATCTTATCACATGTGATGATGTTTTATAAATTGCGCAAATGTCTATCTAAAACCAAATTAGCTACTGCATCTGTTAATGTATTCATATGTCTGGGTATGTGCTGATATGTAATATAGTCAAAATTTCTTTCCAGCAGACGAATACGCAAATACAGACGTAAAATGGATGGATTTCTTACTGAATAATTGTTGTGTAACCAGCTCCAAAAAGAGAAGAAAGGAGATATCAACGCCTTATAAATGAGCCACTTCGAGGGGGCAACCTCCAATACATTACATAAATGAACAATTCTTGGATGATACAATTTAAAAAACCTCCTTTCTATATATAGGAGTCCATGGGGCCATAATGTAATCCTAGTGGGCCACAATGTAATCCTAGACGACCTAACAATAATAATTTAAGGGCACAATAATAACAAAATGGGGGTTACAAGGGTACAATAATAACAATAAGGGGGTTACACTAACAATAATAAGGGACTATACTAGTGATGTAGGGACCTAACATGCCCCTCTCCTTCAAAAAAGTGTTGTCCTCAATGCTTGAGTAGCTCCGGGTGCTTCTGTATAAAATTCTCATCCTCCCATGTAGAATGTTCAGTGGGTAAGTTCTTCCACTCGATGAGATACTCTGAAATTGATCGATTCCGTAGCTGTCGAGTTCTTGTTTCCATGACCGCTTCAGGTTCCAATATGATTTTTCCTTCCTCATCAAGTTCTGGCAATATTGTTTGAACCGGAAGATTTTCACCTATAACCTTCTTTAAGCATGAAACATGGAAAATTGGATGTACTCGCGAAGAAGCAGGAAGCTCCAATTTGTATGCCATAGTACCAATATTTTGCAACACCTTGTAAGGACCATAGTACTTTGGTGACAATTTATTATCCTTCTTAGCTTGCTTGAGGGACATTTGTTTGTATGGTTGTAGCCGTAAAAATACCCAATCTCCTACATCAAAACTTCTCTCGCTGCGATGTTGATCTACCCGTTGTTTCATTCGATTTTGTGCCAAATTCAGGTTATCCTTTAAGAGTTGGAGAACTTCTTGTTGATGCTCGATGTGATCTTCCACTGCTTGAACCTTAGAATTTTCTCTTAAAGATGATGTGATGGATGGTGGATGATATCCATAAAGTGCCATAAATGGGGTCATTTTTGCTGCAGCATGGAAGGAAGTGTTATACCACCATTCAGCGAGAGGTAACCACTTGACCCATTGTGTTTGTTTATCAGATACAAAACAACGAAGATATCCTTCCAAACATTTATTTACTATATCAGTTTGACCATTAGATTAGGGATGATAAGATGAGCTATGAGCTAATTGAGTACCCAAACAAGAAAATAACTCCGTCCAAAAATTTCCAGTAAAAATGGGATCTCTGTCGCTCACAATAACCCTTGGGCTTCCATGTAGCTTTTGAATTCTGTCCATAAATGTAGTAGCAACCGTACTTGCTTTAAATGGATGAGATAATGCACAAAAGTGTGCATACTTGGTAAGTCTATCAACTACCACCATGATGACATTCTTTCCTTTAGACTTAGGTAAACCTGTGATAAAATCCATTGAAATCTCCTCCCAACGTTGACTTGGAATGGATAAAGGTTGTAGAAGTCCCGGGGTCTTAATTGTCTCCACTTTATTCTGCTGGCAAACCAAACATTCCGCCACAAACTTTTGAATATCAGATTTAAAGCCATCCCAAAAAAATTCTTTCTTCACCCTGTGGTAAGTTTTTAAAAATCCTGAGTGTCCTCCTAAAGGAGAAGTGTGCAATTCCAGATGAATCTTTTGTTTTAGTTGGGAATTCTTACAAAGATATAAGCGATCTTTGTACCATAAGGAATCATTTTTCCAACTAAATGTATCAGATGTACTAGGATCTTGCTGCAACTTTTGAATGAGTGTCCATAAATATTTGTCCTTCTTCCATTCATCTCTTGCTTCGGTTATCCAATCTGGTTGGATAATAGAAATGGCACAAAGCAATGCTTCCACCTCTTCATTCTTTCTTGAGAGTGCATCTGCAACAACATTAAGCTTTCCTTTTTGTAGATTATTTCAAATTCATAACCCAACATCTTTGTGACCCATTTTTGCTGCTCTCGGAAGATAGTATTTGTTCCAAAAAGTGTTTAAGACTATCATGATCAGTTTTTACCTTGAAGTGTCTTCCCATTAGGTAAGTTCTCCATTTCTTTAGTGCATGCAGTATTGCTAACATTTCCTTCTCATAAATAGGTTTTTGTAAATACTTTCCTTTGATTGGACGACTTTCAAAATAAATGGGTCTTCCTTCCTGCATTAAAACTGCACCAATTCCATTTCCTGAGGCATCACATTCCACAATAAAGGTTTTTGTGAAGTCTAGCGTAGCTAAGACCGGTGCTAGGCACATTGCCTCTTTAAGATGTTCAAAGGCCTTAGTTGCTTCAGGAGTCCATGAAAATGCATCTTTCTTCAACAATGTTGTTAGAGGTGCTGCTATTCTCCCATAATTCTTAACAAACTTGCGATAATACCCTGTTAACCCGAGAAATCCTCGCAACTTCTTTATGGTCGTGGGGACTTTCCATTCCTTAATGGCTTTAATTTTGTTAGGGTCTACTTTAACACCCTCGTGAGATATAATATGACCCAGATATTCCACCTCTTGTACTCCAAAGAAACATTTGGATGTTTTTGCATATAATTGTTTCTCCTGCAATAGTTTGAGCACCCTATCAACATGTTCAACATATCCTTCCAAGACCTATTGTAGATTAGTATATCATCAAAAAATACTAGCACAAATTTTCTAAGGAAGGGTTTGAAAATGGAATTCATCAACCCTTGAAATGTAGAAGGTGCATTGGTAAGGCCCAAAGGCATGACCAAAAATTCATAATGACCCTCATGAGTTCGAAATGCTTTTTTTGGAATATCTTCAGTCTTCATTCTAATTTGATGATATCCTGAACGAAGATCCAACTTGGTAAAATAAATTGCTCCATGTAATTCATCCAATAATTCATCAATCACACGAATGGGAAATTTATCTTTAATGGTGAGCTTATTGAGCTCCCTATAATCTGGACACATTCGCCATGATCCATCCTTCTTGTGTACCAATACTACGGGAGCAGAGAAAGAAATTTGACTAGGTTGAATTATACCCGCCTCTAACATTTCTGCAATCATACGTTCAATTTCGCTCTTTTGGAAGTAAGGATATCTATAAGGCCGGATGTTTGGAGGAACACTTCCTGGAATCAAATGAATAGCATGATCATGATCACGAATAGGTGGGATTCCTTTGGGAGTTTCAAACACCTTGGAATGATTGTCCAAGACTTGTTGGAGATCTGCAGAAATAGATGATTTTGATGTCGGAACTTCTAGTGAGCATAATTGTGCAATTACGCCTCGTTGTTCTTTCTTTAGAAGCTTTTTCATAACATTAGAGCTTATTATCCTTCCCGGATTCCCTTCAATACCCCGTAATTCGACTTCCTTTCCTTCTGAAAAAAATTTCAAGAAAAGTTCTTGAAAATTAAAAGCTACCGTCCCCAAAGATTGTAACCATTGTACTCCTAGTACAACATCAGCACCTCCCATAGGAATGGCAAGCATTGGACTAGTCAATACATATGCCCCCATGGTTAGCTTGATATTATGGCATTTTCCAGAGAAATTTATAGTTCCTCCATTTGCAACCATCACTTGACATTCTGGTGCTGGGTATAAGAAACAATTTAATTCCTTGGCTACCTTACAATGAATAAAATTATGGGTGCTACCTGAATCAATCAACACTATTACCTTTTTCTTCTTGATTTGTCTTGCTATCTTGAGAGTTTGAGGAGTGGTAATTCCTGCCAGTGCATTACACGATATGGTCGGATTCATTTCTTCCTCTTCTAGGGTTGGTTCCTGGTGTATGTCCTCTTCTTGTTCATTTTCTTCTTCCTCTTCACAATCTATGTAAAATAATTTCTTCTCAGCACACTTATGACCTTTAGTGTATTTGCTATCACAACTATAGCAAAGACCTTTTGCTCTTTTTTCTTCCAATTGTTGTGGTGTCAACCTTGTAGGTTGTGGAAATCTAGGCGTAGCAACACTTCCTTCTTTATAGAATTGAGTGGTAGGCTTCCTTGTCGCCATTATTTTACATTCAACTTTTCTTGCCAACCCGAATGCCTTCTCCAATGAATCTGGTTCCAAAACGCGAACTTCATGTTGGATATTATCCTTTAAAGTGCCTATGAAGAGATCGATCCTGTGTTCCTATGGAATATCAGTTACCCTTATATTCAATTTTTGGAATTCCTCAATGTGTTGCCCCACTAAACCCTTTTGTTTGAGATTTATCAATTGGCTAAAGAAGGTGTTTCTCTTTGTATCCTCATAATGTGCTATCATTTCTTCCGTAAAAATTGACCAAGTGACAATTTTTTTACGGGAGCAAAGCCATCGATACCATACAAATGTATTTTGTTCTAAATGTAAAGTTGCAATGAGTACCTTTTGTGTGTTTTGCACATTATGGAGATCAAAATATTGCTCCATCTGTAGTATCCATGTTACAGGATCCTTTCCATCAAACTTCCTCATATCCATTTTTGGAATATGGTGGTTCTTCCCGCCAACATTATAGTTTATGAAATCACGATTAACATTTATTTTGTTCTCATCATGAGGTTCTTATACTATCTTTTCACCATTAGGAAACATTTCTTGTATCAACTTTGTCAAACCTTCAATGTCTGTTTTGAGATCATTCTTCATTTTTTCCATGTTTTCTTTCATGTCCGCTTCCACGCCATCCATCTTAGCTTCCATGCCTTTCTTCAAACCGTCCATCTTCACTTCCACGCCTTTCTTCAAAACTTCCATTTCATTTTTTGTTGCTCTTTGCGAGAGTGAAATTTGTTGCACTTGATCTTGTAATTTTGATAGATCATGTTGCAATTCTTCGTCTTCATGAGTCATAGTAGAGCTTTCCAAAGGCTTAATGGGTGTTGAATTCTTTTTTGGGGCCATTTTATAATCCAATACTAATATCTATTCTACAATATTCCCTTGCAATCAATTCAACTTGATTCTTCAAACAAGACTTATGCAATTCGGAAAAAAAATACACACCTTTTACTTGCTTTTGAGGAGCTCGATATTAAAATTGTATTATATCTGATATTTCAGCTCTTCAATATCTAAAATTCAGCACTGAAGTAGCCCTCTGAGTTCTCTTTTGAATGGCACAGGTCTGAATTGATTTGGATTTTCCAAGACAAAGTTATGTCCAATCTCCCACAATGACCTAATTATGGACTGGTTCAGTATAGCGAACTTGTACGACTTTCCACGTGTCACTATTTTGTCCTTCACCTCTGAAATTGATAGCTAAGAAACTAAAGGCTGTGCACTTGTGACCACTTTTTACGTCACTCCAATCCGATGCTCAGAGCGAGAGTTATTGAAATTTTCCCACGATCACCTTTTTGAGATGAAATTCAGGAGCCTGAAAAAGCACTACCTTCCACAGATCATATCTCCACAAATATTGCAAACAAAGCTCTTAAATTGTTTGACAAGTTTCCTTAGGATTTCAGCTTCGCACCATAAGAATTTTAGATTCTGAACCTCAGTATAAAAAACGTTATAGCGAAAATTCCACGATGACCTGTTTAGGATCCTGAAAAAATACCTAACTTCCACAGATCATATCTCCGAAAATATTGCGAACCAAGCTCTGAAATTTTTAGACAATATTCCTTAGGATTTCGGCTTCGCACCCTAAAAATTTCAGCTTCTGAACCTTCGTATAAAAAACGTTATAGCGAAAATTCCACGATGACCTGTTTGGAGCAGCGAAACCCTAGAATCCAAAGCTCTGATACCAAATGTTGTGTAACTTGACTCCAAAAAGAGAAGAAAAGAGATATCAACGCCTTAGAAATGAGCCACTTGGGGGGGGAAACCTCCAATACATTACATAAATGAACAATTCTTGGATGATACAATTTACAAAACCTCCTTTCTATATATAGGAGTCCATGGGGCCATAATGTAATCCTAGTGGGCCATAATGTAATCCTAGCCGACCTAACAATAATAATTTAAGGGCATAATAATAAAAAAATGGGAGTTACAAGGGTACAATAATAGCAATAATGGGGTTACACTAACAACAATAAGGGACTATACTAGCAATATAGGGACCTAACACAATAATGCTAGTTAGGCACAAATACAAGTTGTGAGTCTAGATACACAAGTAATTCCGCGATCTTAGAGGTCCAAAGCCTCGGTTAATAATTCCAATATAGCTATATTCCACGATGAAGTTTGTAGTAGGACCCGAGACACACGCCTTGCCCGAGTTAACCAACTCACCAGCGGGATCATAGATTACAGGATCATAGATTACCCGAGCTGCTGAAGACAGATTCAGTCTTGCGGGAGGCACCATCATGAAAGCCCACAAATGAGAGTAATGGACATCTGCCTGTCAGGAAGACCGTCGGCCCGAAGAACGCACATCACACACCACACCACACATGCACACAAATATACACACCTATGTACACACACCACACCAAAAATAAACTCCAAGCGTAGTATTTCTTAAGGTACAACCCATTTCTAGGTTGCGCCAGTGGAACTCCTTCATAATCAATGAGCTCATAAGTCCCATTGTTCAATACTCATTTTACTATATAGATCCCATGCCACATGGGTTGGATCTTTCCTGCCCCGAGTTTTTCGTGCGCTTGGTCATACAGGAGAACAAGGTCCCCTTCAACAAAGGAACGTGGAGAGATAGATTGATCAAAGTGTGCTTTGACCCACTTTTTCTGTGCTTCAAGGACTAAAGCAGCCAAGAGACGAGTTTCATCCAACAATTCCAAATACAAGAGACGTTCTTCTTTAGGAGAAGTATCGGGAAAAAGTTCCACAACTAGCTTTAAGGAAGGAATTTCGCACTCAACCGGAAGAGTCGCTTCCAGACCATACACCAATTAGAATGGTGTGAATCCGATCGCACTCTTTGTTGACATCCGGTATGCCCATAGAGCTGAGAAAAATTGGAGGTGCCAATTGGATTTATGAATTCCAACTGTTCGTTGAAGCATTGTGACCAAAACCTTGTTCACAGCCTCAACCTGGCCATTTTCCTGAGGGTAATATGGCATTGAGCTATCGTGTCGTAAGCCCAACCTTGATGTTAGCTCGGCCATCATGTAATCTTGAAAGTGAGTACCGTGATCGGTAAAAATGGCCTGAGGGACCCCAAAACGTGCAATGATATGGTTGAAGATAAATTGGGCCGCTGTCTTACCATCAGCGGTTAGTGTAGGCATCGCTTCGGCCCACTTAGTAAAGTAGTCGACAATGACGATTATATATGCATGCCCCCCAACCGAATGAGGGTTACACGTCATAAAATCTATGCCCCATTTTGCGAAAGGGCCGATGGTAATGACAGGATGTAGAGGGAGGGGTGGCGTGCGCATCTTGCGCTGAAAAACCTGGCACGCGTGACATTTGCGGATTGCAACAATACAGTCTTTGAATATTGACGGCCAGAAGTAACCCGCACGCAGAATATTCTGGGCGGTGGCATATCCAGACATGTGACCACCACAGGCGCCACTGTGACAATCATTTAAGACTCGTTCGGCCTCTTCCAAAGTCAGACACCGATGGAGCACCGAATCTACTGCAACCCGGTATAATGTATCTCCTACAATACGGTAGGGCTGAGACTGATGCTGAATTTGACGTTGGGCATTTTTGGTCAACTCAGAGCAAAAGGATGACGTCTGAAGATACACTATAATATCGACATACCATGGGGCATGGGTGTTGATAAGGAAGATAAATTCGTCTGGTATATGTTCTTCAGAATGAAATGGGGGGGAGTTTGTTGGGAGGGAGCAAATAAGATCCGCGAAAACCAGTGATTTGGTCGACTTAGTAGTAGTGAACTCTAGGTCGAAATCCTCAAGGATAAAGATCCATTTGGAGTATTTTCCCCCCAGTAATTTTTGAGAAAGAATATATGTCATGGGGTTGCTATCCGAAACCACGGTTACGGTACGTAACAGGATGTAGTGGTGGAAACATTGCACATCTTTTATAGTTGCTAAAGCTAGCTTCTCGACGTGAGTGTACCACGTTTCTGTGTCGAGAATATTTCGCGATAGATAGTAAACAACATGTTCGTTGCCATCGTCGTCATCCTATACCAGAACCATAGCTATGGTGCTAAACGCGGTAGCCAAGTATAAAGTGAAATCACGGTGATAGTTTGGAGGCCGAAGCAACGAAGCATTGACCAGTAATGTCTTCAGCTTCTCAAAGGATTGTTGAGAAATGTCATCCCAATGAAAGGGAACGTTCTGCTTTAAAAGACGCGTGGATCCTTTGGCCACTTCCGCGTAGTTCGGTATAAAGCGTCGTAGGAAGTTAGCTTTTCCCTGCAGACTCTGCAATTGATATAACAAAGAGGGTAATGGGAGATTGACAATGGCCTCGACCTTGAGGGGTTCGAGGCTAATTCTGTCCTTGGAGACTATGAACCCCAAAAGATGGCCAGAATCCCTGCAAAAGACGCATTTATGAGGATTGAGCCAGATATTATAGCGTTGACAGTGAAGGAAAATCTGGCGGAGGTGTTCTGGGTGGTCCTCTCGTCGAGCTGAGTGAGCTGGAAAATCGCCCAGATAAGGCTGAACGATATGGCGTATGTCATGGAACGCGTATGACATAGCACGATGGAAAGTGGCTCCAGCATTCTTCAAGCCGAACGGGAGCTTTTTATAAGCAAAAGTACCCCACGGACAGATGAATGCAGTCTTGTGTTGATCAGCGGGTAGAATATTTATCTGATTATACCCGGAAAAGCCATCCATCAGGGAATAAATCTCACTCCCAACACATTCGTCAATGATTTGATCTATGAAAGGAGTGGGGTAATTGTCCTTTGGACAGGCCCGATTAATATCTCGGTAATCAACACAAACTCTGATAGTGCCCTGTTTCTTATCTACAGGGACAATGTTGGAGACCCATTTTGTGAGGGGAATCGGGTAAATGAAGCCCGCGTTTAGAAGTTTTTCAACTTCTGCTTTAATGGAAGCGGCTTTGCGAGGATGCACCGGGCGCAGGCGTTGGTGCACGAGTTTCGCACCAGGATAGGTAGGAATCTCGTGCACTACTATGCTGGGATCAATCCCAGGCATTTCCTCATAGGACCAGGCGAACACGTCTCTGAATTCTCGAAAAAGATCAGTATAAACTCGTATCTCATCAGGAGAACAAGTCACTCCCACGTGTATATTCTCAACTATCCCCGGTTTAACGGAGATGTCGATTGGAATGGTTTGAGTGATGTTGCTCAGGTTTCCCTCTGAAAGCACCTCATGTGTCAATATGGGCGTCTGGAGAGGTGGAGTGGGAACCTGAGATGCAAAATGCTCTAGACAATCTGACATTTCCCCCAAGCTAGGCATGAATGAGGAATGATGATGTCCATCACTCCAAGGCAGCTCCTCAAGAGACATTGTTTCGAAAATGGCTTCATCAGAAGGGAAAATCTCTTTAAGAGGGTCAGGCGAATCGGCCTCGCCAAGCCAGGGGGATTGAGAATAGATGTCTAAAGCCATGCTCAAAGGAGCATGCTGAGGAGGGGGAGGATCAGATGCGGCGACGATTTCACAGTAGTTAATCTCTACCGGAGTTAAGGGCATCGATTCTCCAAACTCAGCCACCTGCTCAGGCGTAGGGATGAGCCATGGGTCGTCAGACCTAGAGATCATATTAACTTGAGCGGTGTGCGGTGGTGGTGTGGGAAAAATACCCATGAGGATGGGGTCCTTGAAGAGACCAGGTCCTACATTGTCAGGGGGATTTGAGATCTGATCCACGTACGAAACATTGTTCTCGGAGGTGGAGGTGAAGAAAGACAACTGATCCACAGTAACGATTTTTCCCTCGTGAGGGAACTTAATAAGTCGAAAGAGGGTGGACGGCACGCATAACATGGTGTGAGTCCAACTGCGGCCGAGAAGTATATTGTAGTTAAGCTTGGCGTCAACTACTTCTACTTCTACGTTGACTGTATTCCCCTATAAGGTAATCGCTAAACTCTCGAGAACACCCAGGGGTTTCGATTCCCGACCATCAAATGCCTCTAGGGCATTAGGAGATGATGAAAGGGCCGGAGAGCCAATGGCCTTCCAGCAAGCGGACGACATGACACAGGTAGAAGCACCTTCATCCACAACGGCCCTATGGATGTTAAGACCGTTGATCCCGACTTGAATAACAAGAGCGATCTGATGTGGAAGTCGGGGGGTAAAGTTCTCTAAGTCGAAGGTGAGAAGATTAGAATCAGTGGGATCGATCCCACCGATTGCAGACAACAAAGCTTTCTGTTGTGACGGGAAACTCTGAATAAATTCCAATGCAGACATGGCAGAAGGTGCCTATGCCAAATCCTCAACAATACTGTAGTGCTGAGCGGCACGAGCATTTGGATTGTAGGAAGATCTTCTTAGAACACCTTTAGAAGTTGGCCTCACAACAGGTTTTGCAGTAGGCTTCTCAATCTCCAACGAACCGGAGACAGGTGGGGGAGGTGGACCATCCACAACTACCTTCCCAGGTGCCTGACGCGATTCGTTGTAGTCCTTCGAACGTGTAGCAATAGAGATAGGTGTAGCACCATTCATCATAAAGACCTGATACCCAAATGGTGCAGATGGTGAAGGTTGTTCAACCATCTGGGCCGCCGCCAATTTGTTGTGAGGTAAATCCTCTCGCATGTAGGCGATCCCTACTAGCCCAGACCGGGTCTAGCAACAATCGTTCACACTATAGTGCAGGTTCCTAATTGCAGATAAACCAACTAGCGATGAAGGCTTACCTGGAATCCAACGCTGTCGCTCGTAGAGAAGGTAGCGCTCCCGTTCCTTAGCTCTGGCAGATCACAATCCTCACGATCTCTGTGATCGGACACCTGCACACGCAAGAAACAAAACAAACGCAAGTGTAAAATCCAGTGCATACAACTATATTTCAGTCAGAGAAGACATAACTCATGATCATTATCAAGAACAAGAGTGGAACCATAACCAATAGTCACTTATCATTAATTAATCAAAATAAGAATACAACCATAGCTCTGACGTTGAATTATCCTTCAGAGGGTCGTCAACATAACGCGTCTCGATAAAGCCTGTCAGGGATGGGACAAACCTCTCTCTTCGGATGTCTCGACAATGATCTCCTTGCTGGGATTTGGCCTTAAGGGAATGGATCAAAGTTATTGCAGCATTAGGCTCTTGGGAACTTGGAGACTAGCTTGCAAATGAGATGAGCAAGCTTTTATAGATGGAGGAAGGGGAGTTGGGATCCCTATAATCATGGGATTGGCCCTATCCTCAAGGAATCTTCCATGAGAGGTGGCAAACCACTTCCTCTACATGGAGATCTGGAGCCAAACCTCCCAACTCAAATTAGATACCAGTTCCTGGATCAGTTAGGACGAAACTTCCGCCATTTATTTTTAAAAAACGATCCTTAAAATGGCTGGCGTGAGTGCGACTCTGGGACAGAGCGACAATTGGCGCACCCTCTTTGAAGGATTTCCCCCATTGGCGCGGGTAATGAACTGGCTACCCGCGCCAATGCAAAAAGGGGTGTTTTTAGGGTTTTTCACAAGGAGTTGTCTTCAGGGCAATGAGAGTACATGTTTAGGGGAATGCCATGAAAGTGTTTTCAAGTTATGTCACTGCTCACAGGTCACGAAATGAGCCCTCCAATTGTGCAGGATGGGGAATTGCAGGGACGGTGACAAATTGCTGTGTAACAAAGTGTACATTGAGCATCGTGAAGGATTTGAGATCTTCAGCAGCGAGTCGCATGTGTGAAAAATCAAAAGATCACTATATGGGTTGAAGTAAGTACCACGTTCTTGGTACACACGAATCGATAGCTATTTCACTGGACCTGGCTTCACCAAGAGTGAGGCGGATGAAAACCTACCAAATTTTGGTGGAGGGTAAGCTTTTAATCATTGTTCTTTATATTGATGATTTAATACTAACGGGTGATGAGAAGTTGATACACTCATGACGGGCAGATCTTGCAAAGGAGTTTGAGATGAAGGATTTGGGCCTCCTTCATTATTTCCTTGGATTGGAAATATGGCAGCAAGAAGGTGAATTGTTTGTGTCTCAAGGAAAGTATGCTCGGGAGATACTTGGTAAGTTTCACATGGAGGACTGCAAGCCCATGGATACTCCTCTTCCAGTAAATTGGAGGAAAGAGGATGCTACATCGGCAGAGGTAGTGGATGCCATTTTTTATCGACAGTTGTTGGGTTTTCTCATGTATTTAGTTAATACAAGACCAGACATATGCTATGCGGTGAACCAGCTTATTCAAGCGATGGTTAAGCCTACCAAGCTCTTTTGGAAGGCAGGCAAGCATGTCTCGAGGTATCTCAGGGTCACATCTGAGTATGGCTTATGGTACAGACAGACGGATGAAGTGAATTTGCATGGCTTCACGGATGCAGATTGGGCCGGCAGCCCAACGGAAAAAAAGACCACATCAGGAGGAGTTTTCAGTATCGGATCTACAACAGTTTATTGGTGTAGCAGGAAACAAAGATCGGTGACACTCAGTTCAGCGGAAGCAGAAAATGGCAACAAGTCAAGCTGCATGTGAGGCTATCTGGATGAGGAAGATCCTGGTCAGTTTGTTCGGTTATCATTTAGATCCTACAGTGATACATTGTGATAATCAGAGTTACATTAAACTCTCAATTAATCTTGTGTTTCATGATAGATCTAAACATATAGATATATGGTATCATCATATCAAAGATTGTGTGCAGCAGAAGATCATGTTGCTTCAGTACATTCCTACGGAAGATCAGGATGTAGATATTCTGACAAAGGCGCTCAGCAGGAGCAAATTAGAATACCATAGAGGCAGGATCGGGATGAAGGATAATCCATATCTTGTTGAGAGGGAGTGTTGAGATTCAACAAGATGATGAGCTTACTGAAAATTAAGCACCTTCACTAAGTGGGGCTCGCAGGCTATTTTTAGGTGTATGTCTATTTTTAGACATGGTTAGCATATTCTATAAGTTTCAGGATGCTATTTGTAGATGGTTGATCAAATGTGAAAACATATGAGATTCTATTTTTAGAATATTGGGCAAAGTCTATTTATAGATCGTCAATCTAAAAATAGGTGCATGTCAATTATTATTAGCCCTTAATAATAATCTAAAAACAAATATCAAATTATTCTCTTGGAGCACTTTATTTCAATGAACATATTTGGAAAATCAGTGGGCTGAATGAATTACACAATTCCTAGGGTGGTTGGTGACTCATGCATGGAGGACTCAGTTAGAACTGAAGTGGAAAAGTTGTGATAGATTTGGAAGAGTAGTTATGGGAATTGTTATTCAGTTTAACTCAGTTAAGTGAGTTAAAATCAGTTGTGCTATTTGTATCTAGTTCTAACTGAATATATACTAGTGAGAGTTTAGTGAATTAATTATTAATTTATTCATAACTAGAGACTCACTTGCAACTGAACAAATACAACAGTTAACTACTTGCATGTCAGTTCCAGTGGAGACCGAGTGGAGAGATAGGTGAAAGAGTGAGATTGACTATCTGTTGTGACTATAGTGATGCATTCAATGCATCTGACACACATTGGAGATGCCAATGAGGATTGTGAAATTAAGGCAAGGCCAATTCGAATTCATTCAGGGGTCTTCTTCAGCAGGGATTGCACAGTGGAGGCAGGCTGTCAGGAGGCAAGAAATTGATGCATAGATATGCAAATTTCTGCATGAGAGTGTGTAATGATTTTTTATTGTACTAAGAGCTTGATGTACTAAGCTTTGTATGATATTATTACATGATTTCATTGATATACATAATATATGATAGTTGGGTTTTTTAGCTTTAACCTTTCCCGTTAAACAACTGTGTTTATGTGCGATTGATTTTCTTCATGTGTTTGCAATTGGCGATTTAATTTCTGCAAAAAATTAAGTGGAAGGATTCTGTATTTAACATAAGATTAATTTTTTAGATAAGGAGAATCCGGTAATACTATTAGTATTAATAAATTTCTACATCTCTCAGAAGAAGTACATTGGAGATCTGTTAAAAAAGTTTGGCATGGTTGAGTGCAATCCTTTGAATACTCCAATGGAATAGAACTTAAAGCTCACATCCACTGAAGGAAAATAATTTGAGGATACAACAAATTATAAACAACATGTAGGAAGTCTCAACTACCTGACTACTACCAGACTAGACATTTCATTTGTTGTTAGAATCCTCACCGGGTTTATGCAAAAGCCTTGTGAGGGACATTGGTATGTTGCGAAAAGAGTTCTAAAGTACTTGAAGGGAACTCAATACTTTGGACTTAAGTATACACAGGTGGGCGACTTCAACTTGATTGGATACTCTGATTCAGACTTCGATGGAGATAAAGAAACCAGGGTATCTACTTCAGGTTATGATATGAGTCTTGGATTAGGATTTTTCTCCTGGAGGTCAAGAAAACAATCAGTTCCAGCAGATTCCATAAGAGAGGAAAAATATGTGGCAACAACTGAAGCAAAAAAGGAAATTGTGTGGATCAAGAAAATTCTTGAATATTTGTAGGTGAAACAAGTGCATTCAATTCCACTCATGATTGAAAACACTTCTCCAATAAATTTGGCCAAGAACCAAAGTTCCATGATCGAAAAAAGAACATCAATAAAAAATACCATTTGATTTGACATCATGTTAAGGCCAAGACAATCCATATACGTCATTGTTCCACAAATTAGGAGATTTTATACATCTTCTCCAAAGCACTTGGAAGAGAAAATATCGAAAGATTCAGAACGATGCTTGGACTCACCAACATCCCTTCAAATTAAGGGAGGGGAATGTTGACACCTAATCATTGGGATTGGGTGAATATGTGTAAAATAGTGTATACAGAAAATAAGGAGATGTGTAATATGAAGAGACATTGGGAGATGAAGCCCAAGAGACTCTCCCTCCATGTATATATCTATGATTAGCCTTAACGCAAAAACACAATACATTTTATGGAGTTACCTACTAACCTGACAATTAGAAACCATACTGCCTTGCAGCTCGACGATGATGGTTATGAGGCTTATATCATTGAAAATTTAGATAAATATGTTGAAGAAGCAATGAATAGACTAAGGGATTTAGTTGATCAGCGATTCTACCAAAATATTCACTTTTTTCTCTGAAGATATAGTTCCCATAAGGCAGTGTTCATATATATATATATATTTTCGAGCTATGAATTTTTAGCTTTTGTCATTGGAAATCAAAACTCTGCGCTCTAATTTTCTGTGCTAATTATCTCACGAGGCTTGATTTTTTGGCAGGAAATGCATATGATGGAAACAACCATGCATTGGATTCCATTCAATATTCCTTTCCGCCGTCAATGAGAATACCAAAAAATCCTTCAAAATATTACCATCAAAATATTTCGAAGTATGTAATCTTGCACCAACGCTAGGGTCGCTACAGGTGGGTTGAGGCCACTACAAGAGATGGGTGGCATGGAGGTTTATCGGGCTAAAACAGAAGAAGCCAGGATTCCTCCTCTTCCATGGTTTGTTGCTTCCATACTAGATTTCAATTCCCTGTTGACGCTTATCCCTAGGAATGACTGCAATACTTCCCTCCACACGAATGTTGACATGGAAATGTGTTATAATTGGAGTTAGAAGTGGGAGCGAACTGATTTCGAAACATCATCATTCAATGCCCAAAGGTTCTAAATCCATGTCTACATCTGAGCATCCCAAACCTGTCAACCTTCGAAACCAAAAGCCGAATTTCAAGAACGAAAATGACAGGTTTACTAGAGCTAGTCCCAATGCTAGTCCTTTCCTAGATGCAGAAGATGTTACTGTTGGCTCTTATAAAGTTGAATTTGGTTGTAAATTTTTGTTTTGAGGCCCATTTTTTAGCTCAAAATTTCTCTAATGTAAGCATAAAAACTGAACATAAATAATTGATTGCAATAAAAAATATATACTAATAATCTCACACTCTACAGAGGGGCCTCTTGAAATGTACGAGAAGAAAGAAAATTAAAATCACAAACTTTAAATCACCAATTAATTATTGAAGGAATGAATAAAAGATTTTTTCACTATGTAAAGCAAAGTTGATTACAATCACTTCTAAACCAAAATTATCTTAAGAACCGAATTGTCATTAGCTTCCAACTCAAGCATTTATAGAGTTTACATTGTAACTACATTGATAGCCTTATGTCTAAGAAAATTAACCAAGATGAAACCTCCTTGCAACGAATTTTCCAAATTTATCTCATTCCAACTTATTTTTTCATGACTGGGTGTTTGAATGACACATTAGCAAACCGTTTTCCCTCACAATCTGCAAAATATGGATCAAAAGAACTAGGAAATTTTTCCAATTCATAGCGAATTTGAGTAAAATTATCGCGTAGAGCCTAATTGGGTTTGTTCTAAATAAAATCCATGTTTTCTTTTTTCAAAATTCGTTTTCATTCGCTTGAAAAACACATCAGAAGTTGATTGGTCAAAATTGTTGCATTTGAAAATGCCTTTTTTTCTACGTGTGCATCTAGATCTACCTCTGGCTCCTCAACTGCACGCTCCTGTGGCTGCTATGCACAGCAGATCCTCACGGCCCTCAACTGCCCCCTCCCACTCTGAAATGGCTTCTGGAGGGGGATATGAACCCCCCCCCTACCTCCGAAGGTGCGCGCCTTCAAATCCTTGGTGGCAGCATGTAGCAAACGAGCTTCCTCTACAATGCAACAGAAGTTCGTCAAGAAAATGGAAAACATCCCCTCGGTTTCCCTCCCATAAGAAGAAACTTGTAGATCTGCATTGAATCTCACAGAGAGAGGCCTTAGAGGTCAGTTCACGGGCCTCTGACCATCTCCCAAAGTTGTGGAAGATTTGGTTCAGAGGAACTGGATCCCATTATCCAAAGAAGGTATAAAAAGCTATTTTGTGGGAAAATGTTTATTCGTGTTCGTTTTCGAAAGTGCAGAGGACAGAAGACTCATCTTCACGAATGGCCCATACTTCATGGGTCAGCAAGGTTTATACCTAAACAAATGGTCGCCTGATTTTGATCTTGCCCAAGACATGCCCTCAGCTATTCCTTTCTAGGTGTGCCTCCCCCATCTCCCTCTACACTGCTGGAACCATAAGTCCCTTCAGATAATTGGCAATGCCTTAGGAAAATACATCGACCAAGCCATAAGAAAATACCAGTATTCGTGTGCCCACATCTGTGTCGAAGTGGATCTAGAGAAAGGGTTGCCAGAAGAAATCAAGCTGACAGTCACTGGATGGTCCCATGTGTTCAAGAGTTGGATTATGAGTAGCTCCCATTCAAATGCATACATTGCCATGGCTACAGACACTTCACAAAACACTGTAAGAAAAAGGCCGAGGAGCAGCCTGACAAATCCAATGGTGAGCAATGGACCCTAGTCCAGAAAGCATCCCACCAAAAAAAAGGAAGTGGTAAAGGCACAACGAAGGGGTTCCCTAGCAGTTCCATCCCCATCCAGGAGGTGGCCTCAACCCCAAATGATAAAGAAAGCAGCCCTGTTAACTTTTCAGAAACAACCCGAGAAAATGTGGATCAGAATGTGCCTCCCATATCCAACAAAGAAGGCGAAGAAACAACCCCTCTAGAAGCCTCCCAAGTCAGCCCTTCCAACCCCTCATATGCATAAATCACAAGGAAAAATCCAACAGACAACTCAGGTTCCTTAGAGGATGAGACCTTTGAGCACTCGTCAAAAAGAGCTGGAAGGAAATACCACAAAGAAGCAAGGGAAGAGGAGGCTGAAAGGCTAAAAATTCAAGGAAGCCAACCCACAATAGAGATGTCAATCGGGAGAAATACCAGAGAAAGGCCTCTCAAGGGAGGACTCATATACCCCCCCCCTGGTAAATAATGTATCTGTCTCTTGGAATTGTAGAGGTTTGGGGAACCCTTCAAAAACTGAAGTCATCAAAGATATTCTGAAAATAGACCCCCCAAATATCCTCATGCTCCAAGAGACAAAAATCGAAGGCCTTTCCCTTCTCGACATCAGCAAGTTGAAGTGGAAGAAAAATGCAGGCAAAGCAGTAAGTTCAAGGGGCTCTTCAGGAGGGTTAGAAACTCTATGGACAAATGGACTCTTTCATCTGAATAAATCCTTCAAGACCCAACACTGGATCTTCACCGAATTAAAGCACCGCACAAGTAAGTTGACCATTGCTCTATTCAATCTTTATGTTCCTATCCTATATGCTGAAAAAAGAGAGTGTTGGAACTCCCTCTCTGCCTTCTTAGAGAAACACACCCCCGATAATATCATTCTAGTCGGAGATCTAAATATTGTTTTGAAACCAAAAGAAAAGAGGGGAGGCAACAGAAACAGAGATCAAATGCTTCCCTCGGTGGAGGATCTCATCCAGCAATGGGACCTTCTCGATTTCAACCCAATAAGAGGCCTCTTCACATGGACCAACAACAGGATAGGGGAGGACCACATTTCCGCCCACCTGGACAGATTCTTATTCCAAGGCTCATTGTTGATGGAAAAAAAGATAATATCAACAAAAATCCTCCCTAAATTAACCTCAAACCACAAGCCCATTCAACTTCTTGTGGATGATGAAGAAGATTTGGGCCCAATCCCCTTCTGGTTCAGGCCCCTCTGGATAGAAAGAGAGGGTTTCTTTGAAACAGTGAAATCAGCCTGGGCCAAATCCATCTTTGGGTCTCCAAGCTATGTGTGGGAGAAAAAACTTAAGGCAACAAAACAAGCCCTGAAAGAATGGATAAGAAAACCAATAATAACTCCAACCAGTCAGAGAAAAGAAACAGTCCAGTCTCTGGAGACCCTACAAGTAGAAGTGGAAAGGAAAAAAATCACTACCGATATGCTTGACAAAGAGGTAAAAGCCCAAATCTCCTCCTACCGCTCCTTCCGCATGGAAGAAGAATATTGGAGAATCAAATCTCACAACCTATGGTTGAAGGCGGGGGACCGAAACACCTCCTTCTTCCACCGCCAATACAGAGCCTGACTCTCCCGCAATCACATCTCGGAAATAACAACAACGGAGGGATAGATCTACAAAGGGTTTGACCAAATTACAGTAGGAGCAAAAAGCCATTTCAAAAACCTTTACAGTGCTGGGATTCAAGGCAGTGAAGAGGAATAAACAGATCTCCTCTCAAACATCCCCTTTCTTGTTAGCCCTGAAGACAACCTTTTCCTCACCAAACCCTTCTTTGAGGAAGACATCATCAAAGTTATATGGTCTATGGAACTCGACAAGGCCCCTGGGCCTGACGGTTTCACAATTCATTTCTACAAATTTTGCTAGGATATTTTCAAATTCGACCTGTTGAAAATGATAAGAGGTTTCCTGAACAAAGCAAAGGTAGGAGGAGGAATTAATTCCACCTACCTTGCCTTAATTCCAAAAGAATTCAACCCAGAAACCTTTGCTAGATTTAGGCCCATATCACTTTGCAATGCCTCCTATAAAATTCTAGCCAAACTACTTGCAAACATAATCAAGCCACTGCTCAGGAGGCTAATCTCCCCCTCCCAAGGGGGATTTGTTGAAGGTAGGCACATCCTCGACAATGTCATCCAAGTGCAAGAAGCTATCCACTCCAGTAAGTAGTGAAAAGAAAAAGGGATGCTGATAAAATTTGACATGACTAATGCATTTGATAGGGTCAACCTCTCTTTCCTCACCAAATTCCTCCTCTCCTTTGGTTTCTCCCCTCAATTTGTCAACCTCACTAAAGCTTGCATTAAAAATCCCTGGATTGCTCCACTGGTCAACGGGCGTCCTGCTTCATTTTTTCAAGCCTAGAGAGGACTAAGGCAGGGCTGCCCCCTCTCTCCATTCCTATACATACTGATGGCAGACACCCTCAACAGAAAGCTCACCGCAGAAAGGATAGCTGGGACTCTTCCTGGTCGAAGAATAACCAACTGCATAGACACCATTAACCATGCCCTCTTCACCGATGACTCTCTCCTCCTTGGAGGAGCTTCTTATAGAATTGCAAAGGCCTTTGACTCAGTTCTCAAAAGCTACTTCAGGGTCTACGGAGCTCTAATTAGTGAAAGAAAAGTGAAGTTTATGCCTGGAATATGGAGCAAAACGAGCTCTGTCGCATTGCGCAGCTCCTTGGGTTTGAAGGCTTTTCCCATTGGGATAAGATAAAGTACCTGGGACTGCCTATTACAAATGGGGTCAACAAAAGATCCCTGTGGAATGAAATTATCAGTAAAATTAAGACCAAAATTGCTTCACAGGGTGGTCATTGGCTTACCAAAGGAGGAAAAGTAATCCTCACTAAATCAGTTCTATTCGCTCTGCTGATATATCAAGCTTCCTTCCTCTTGGCCCCAAAAAAGGTGATGGATCAAATCTCCAAGCTTCTGCGAGAATTATTTTGGAAAGGGGGGAAAGGAAATCAGCGTAAAATACATTTGGAAAATTGGGAGCTTGTCAAAATATCAATCACAGATGGAGGCCTTCAGATTCATGATCCTTCTCTAGTCATCTCGCCTTGGGAGACAAAATCCTTTGGAAGCTGTTTAATGAACCAAACCACCCTGTCAGTAAAATCCTCAGGCTTAAATATGCGCAAGGAGAATCTCTCAAAAACCTGCAAGAAAATAATACAACAAATGGTACTCAAGCATGGAACCTTTGCTGTAAAAGCATTCAATTCTTCAAACGAAATGCTTATCGCATCCCAGGAAAAGGAAGGCGCACGAGATTGTGGGAAGATTGTATTATGGACCACGATCCACTCTACGAAAATGATGACATTGTAGAACTTAAATATTGGTTGATACATGCAGGCATAAGCAGCATGCACGACCTCTCCTCCTGGGACATCCAAGGTAACTGGAAAGGTTGGGACCTCCACGGCCCGCCAGACCACATTCGCCATCAACAATTCATCATTGCAGATCTTCTGGAAGAAGCAGCCCCTGTGCATAGAAATATGAAAGACATATGGGGTTGGGGCCAATCCATAATGTATACCACTGCCTCAGGCTACAGCGCGCTGCATCCTCCAAAAAAAAGCAACCAGACTCCTAAATTTTGGAAAAAGGTATGGGGATCCTCTCGACCTCCCCAAAGTAAATTTTTTTTTTTTCCTGGACACTTATGCACAACAAAGTGCTAACAGGGGACGATTTCGTCAAAAGGAATATAGCTGGCCCGCACAGATGTGTGTTATGTAGAAATGATAGTGAAATAGTGAAACATCTCTTCATTGATTGCACATATGCAAAAGAAGTGTGGTGTCTCATCCTCCATGATCTTCAGGTTGCAACCCCAACCCATAACTCTGTTTCTGATCGCTTTGCTTCTTTGAGCCAGTTCCATCCCCACAACATCCCCAGCAAATCCCTATGGCATAGAGTATGGCCCTCCATCCCCAAATATGTCTGTTGGCAGCTATGGCCAGCACGAAATTATCAAATCTTTAATGAAACCTCCTACCCTCCATTGAAGGTCGCAGCCAAAGCTAAATCATTCCTCCTTGAAGCTGTACATCAGCAATATTACAAAGAATACAACTCACTCTTCCCAGAAGAAAATAATTGGATGGATTCACTCGATCCTCAACCCCAGAAACAACCACTATTCCCTCCCATTACAAACCATGAATGGCGAAAAAGAGACACCAATGTCATTTTCCAAGAGTGGTGGCGGAAGAAACACATAACTACGATCCTTTTTGATGGAGAATCCAAGGGAAACCCCGAGGTAGCTGGAGCTGGAGGCGTTATCTATTCTCTAAATGGCTCAAGAAGGGATAGCTTTAGCTGGGGACTCGGGCAGAGAACCAACAATCAGGAAAAGATCCTAGGCCTCCTTAAAGCATGCCACATAGCATGAGACAGAGGTCTCAAAGAATTTCAAGCTTTCAGAGATTCAGAAATTATCATCAAAAAAATCAACTCGAAGGAGTTGTTTAACAATGCCATCCTCAACGAAGTCACGGTGATTTGGATTGCGGACTGGAAACCCTAGTGCATGACCTAATCTCTCTGTCCCTCTATGGCCCATACCTCTAGCTATTGTGGGCTCTACCCCTGCAGACCTTCTATAGCAGTCTAGGGAATCTCTTCATTGGCTCTGACTATGGAGTGGGATGGAGGCTCGAAGGCTCCATCCTTCCGAGATTAGGTCACTAGGACCTCTCACTCGCCAGCCATCTCCTTTTTCACGCGCTTAACCCACTCGTCCGCCTCCCCCCACTTCGATCAGGAGCTTCGCCCCATCTCCTCTCAACTGGATTCTGACAATGTTTATCCCCCTATTCAGCCGAACAACACTTCTTTAGGCCCCAAAGAAGTAGATCTTGATGTGGCACACGCGAAACAACACACCACGAACACAGATGGGAATGATTCAACGGCAACAGCGTATGCTTAGGAAAAAACAAAAAATACGAACGCCTGCAACCCCAAAGCCACAAAGATCCTTGAAATAATCATTCAGGAGCCTGACATTGCTGTTTACAGAGAGTACATGAAAGAACACGCAATAATCTGTAAGTTCATGGGTATCTGGCCTTCTGAGAGGTCTCTCAAGGGGTGGATACAAGCTAAATGGAACCCTAAAGGTGGAATCAAACTACAGCTTGGATCAAAAGGCTTCTTCACCATTTTTTTAGCACTCCTAGAAGGCAGGGATATAATATTTGAGGGGGGGGGCATACTTTTTTAACTCCGCGGGACTCTACATGAGATACTGGAAAGAAAATTTCACTCCAGAAAAAGAAGACTTCACACGGGTACCAGTCTGGATCAGACTGTACTCTCTTCCCACAGACTACTGGGCACCTTCTATTCTTAAATCCATAGGGGATGAGCTAGGAGAATACATCAATATGTCTTAAGGTACGAAAAGTGGTCATTACATTTCATACGCTCACATTTGTGCTTACATTGATGTCTCAGGAGCTCTACCAGAAGCCATTAAGCTGAACTTCAAAGATGAAATATGGACCCAAATAGTGGATTACGAACATATACCTTTCCACTGCAGAAAGTTCCATGAGCACGGGCATCTCTTCAGAGATTTCCCACAAAATCAACCCCCCCTAAAGAAAACCAATCCAACCGAAAAGATGAGCAAGGTTTCATCAAGGTGGGCAGCAGAGGCAGGCAAGGAAAATGGAACAACACTGGTAGAGAACCCCCAAAGATTGCACAGAAAAATAATTATGACATCCTCTCCACCATTCCAGAGGAGACAGGACAACACAGCAAAAGTAAAGAGCAGAATACTGAGCAGGAAAAGATCTTGAATACCATGGACACGGAAATGGACAACACAATCCTTCTTTAACAAGAAGGACAAATGGCTCAAGATGATACAGACATGGATTTCACCCAGGACACACCAACGCTAGAGGAAAAGGCAATTGAATACATATTTATGGGTATGGACCTGCAAAAAATAGCAAAGGATTGGAATACAAAAGGTATAGAGGGAATACCAGAAGAGAACATACAAAGAATTGAGGAAGCCTAGATCTTACAACAAAGTCTACAAAAGTAGAGAGAACACCAAACCAAAGGGAAAAGTCTAGCAGGAGGAATCAAAGCAAACCTCAAAGCCAACCACCAAATCATGAAAGGGTCGACACATAAAAGAGGTCAGAAGACCAACAGTCAGCACCTTCAAGAGCTTGGTATTCGACTCATCAATGAAGGAAAGGTACAGGCGCTCTCTCTCACTCCCAATACGTTATTATGATTTGCACATCCTAGAATATAAGAGGACTAAACATTCCCACAAAAAAAAAATATTTTAAAATCCACGGTCACCTCAGGAAAGCCTGACATTCTCCTGCTACAAGAGACAAAAAGCAATCTGTCCGAAATGGACTCCATTCAACAGGCTTGCTTCAAGAAACAATACAGCCACTTGTCCATTACAGCCTCAGGCATCGCTGGAGGTCTAGCAACGTTTTGGGAAGACTCAAAGTTCCATCTAATAGAATCCCTTACATCAAAGCACGCTCTCACTATGGTTCTCCAAATCACTAGAACCAAAGACAAGCTTTGTATCACCAATGTTTATGGCCCCCATTCTGTTTCAGAGCGCACTACATGGCTAAACTGTCTTAAGAATCAACTCCGGCCTCTAGGCCATCCCTTCAGTATTTTGGCAGGAGACTTCAATATGATTCTTAATCTAGGGGAAAAAATGGGTGGCCTCCGAAGACTGGACTCGGATTCCTCTGCCTTTCAAGGCACGTTTTTTGAACTAGGCTTCATTGATATACCCACAAAAAGTGGCAACTACACCTAGAACAACATAAGAGTGGGTGATCATCAGATAGCCTCGAGGCTTGACCTCTTTCTCCTTTCAGAGGATCTCTTCCTTTCCTCCTTGGAAACAGAAGCTCGCATTGCACCTCAGGCCGGGTCCGACCACTGGCCAATTGTTCTGACCCTTAAACTCTCTGAAAGACCAAATAATTCTCCCTTCCGGTTTGAGGCATTTTGGATCTCACATCTAGAATTCCAAGAAAGAATGAAGGAGTGGTGGTATATCACTCTTCCTCAGCCAGGCAGCAAGATGCACAACTTCTCTCAAAGACTAAAAAACATCAAACAGGAATTAAAAAAATGGAACCAATAAACCTTTGGATATATCACAGTGGACAAAAACATTTTAGAACTAAAAATGCGAGCCCTTCAATAGAGCATCATTCACAATGGATTTACGGAGGAAAAAATACAAGAGGAAACAGAACTTCAAAAAAAATGGGATGACCGAGCCTCTCAAGAAGAAACCCTATGGAGACAAAAATCCAGAATCAGCTGGCTCAAGGATGGGGAAAAGAAAACAACCTTTTTTCATAAATCTATGATCCAACACCACAAACAAAATAGAATTCTCAGCCTTAAAAATAAGCAGGGTCTCATCTTGAGCACCCACAAGTAAATTGAGGAGGAATTGGATCATCACTTTGAGAACATCCTCAAGGAAAACAACCATGAAAATCAGGCTCATATTAAGATCACTAGCAATATTCCTTCCATCTTATCCAGAGAACACAGTTAGATGCTTCTCAAAAAGATAACAATGGAGGAAGTGGAGGCCGTTGTCTAGTCCATGCCTAATGGTAAGGCCCCGGGCCCTAATGGCTTCACAATAGACTTCTACAAAGCCTGTTGGCCTCTAATTAAGGATGATGTATATGACCTCATCGAGGAATCACATTTGAAGAAATCCATCCTTCCTTCCCTCAATGCCACCTTCCTAGTGCTCATTCCCAAGTCAGACAAGGTTGACTCTCCTTATCACTTCAGACCGATCGCCCTTTGCAACGTAATCTACAAGATTATTTCCAAAGTCCTAGCCAACCGCATCAAATCTCTCCTCCCTCTCCTCATATCTCCCAATCAAACTAGCTATGTTGAAGGCAAGTAAATTCTGGACAGTATCGTCCTCTCTCAGGAAGTCATCCACTCTCTCAAGGACTAAGGTAAACAGGGCATGCTGATACAACTAGACATATCCAAAGCTTTCGATAAAATTAACTGGCAATATATTAGACACATGTTGGCTGCCTTTGGATTCAGTTCTGACTGCATTAAGTGGATCATGGCTCTGGTCTCTGGTGTGTTCTTCTCCATCCTCCTCAATGGTTCCCCTTCCCCCATCATCAACCCCTCTAGAGGCATTAGGCAAGGCGACCCTCTTTCCCCATTTCTCTTTTTCATTATGGCTGAAGGCCTTGGCCGGTCCATTACTACTGCCTCTTCTATGGACCTCACCTCTGGTCTCAACCTCTATCCTCCTAGCCCTCCCAACACTCACCAGCAATTTGTGGATGACACGCTCCTCATGGGCACTCCCTCTGCTAAAGAATCCCTTGCCTTTCGGAAAATTCTTGATGACTTCGCTCTGGCCTCAGAATCCTCTGTCAATGACTCCAAGTCCAAAATATTTTTTCTTAACACTCCAAAAGCTATGCAACACCATATCACTATAATCCTTGGGTTCCAGCAAAGTAGCTTCCCCTCGAAATACCTGGGTGTTCCTCTCACTGACAAACCTTTATCCAAATCAAACTGAGAACCCCTCATCTCCAAGATCAAGAAAAGGATCTCCAATTGGACCTTTTGTTTCCTCAACCTTGCTGGCAGAATTGTCCTTGTCCACTCGGTTTTGCAAGCTACGCCTCTGTACCATATCTTCGCCATTGCAGCTCCCCGATCCATCTCCAATCAAATCAGATCCATCCAAAGAGATTTCCTCTAGAAAGGAAAAGCCAACAATGGAAAATGGGCCCTTGTGGCCTGGGACAAAATTTGGGCGCCCAAAAATGTGGGCGGTCTTGGACTCAGGGACCCAGACCTCCTTAGCAAGGTCATCGGTGCAAAGAATTGGTTGCGTTGTATCACTAACCCCACCACCCCCTAGGCCACTCTCTGGAAAGCCAGATATGCCCCTTCACAGCCTCTGGAATCATTTATTAGACTCTCTAGTAATCTCAAGGGCTCGCCTATTTGGAATCAGGCTTGGGACAATAGATCACTCATTCAAAATCATAGCTTCTGGGAGATCTGCAATGGAGATAATGCCTTGTTCTAGGAGGATGCGTGGGAACAACTTCCTAAACTCAACTCTGATATCTACCTCCCACTAAGAAGGAAACTGGACAGACTCAACAAAAACATGGTAAAATATTTATGGAAAACTTATGAAAACTCAGAATGGAGGGAGTGGTTGGATCTCAGAGAACTAACTCAAATCCAACATCACCAATCCACGACAACTCTAAAAGAGGAATTAAACAATAGACAAATTCAGAGAGAAGAGGGACCAGACAGACTTATATGGGGCACCAATGTGTCTGGGTGCTTCAACATTAAAGAGGCTTACAATATCCTGCAGAGTCCTGCTCCTGCCAACCTGATGGCAAGTGGCAGCGATTCTGGAACAGGAACCACTGGCCGAAAATTACTCTATTTCTCTGGTTAGTCATGCATAAGAAAATTCTAACATGGGAAAATTTTCAAAAGAGGGTTTTCATAGGAACTTCTGTGTGCACGCTATGCCACTCCAACTCTGAAACAACCAATCACATCCTCAATGATTGTCCTTTTGCCTCCACCTTATGGAATTGGCTCCACCTTGTCTTCAAAGCCTCCGATCGCAATCCTTCTTCCATCCTCTCTTCCCTGGATGATTGGCACCTTTCCTTCTCACCCCAACCTCTCATCAACCTAGGTTGGAACCTCCTCCTAGGTATCATCTATTGGGCTCTCTAGAAGGAGCAGAATTCCCGCATTTTAAAAAACAAGGCCTCTAAAGAAGAGCAGCTCCTCCATCGCATCAAACATACCCTGCGTGAATCTGTTTCCATTTCTAGGATCCCGGACCCCTCATCTCCCTCAACCTTGGAGGAATGTCAAATTTTATCCCTCCTTAATCTCCCCTCCCCCATCCACCTCCCTTCCCCTGCCGCCTCCCCCTCTTCCCCCCCTCTGTCCATTTGTCTCCCTCCAGAACACAACTTCATCAAGCTCAATTACGACGGAGCATCCAACCACAATCTAGGCACGATCGGATACAGAGGGGTCTTTCGCAACACTCAGGGATCTATCCTATGGATCTACTATGGCAATATAGTCCACACTACCAACAACACAGTGGAGCTTAAAGCGTTAGCCCATGGCCTGGTTATAGCCAGACTTAACAATTATTGGCCCCTTCTGATAGAAGGTTACTCCACTATCGCTACCCAATATTGTAAGAAAATCTAGCAAGGGCACAGTGTTGGGCAGGTTTTCGAATGATGGTGCATCAATAAAATTCTCCACAAAATCAAAGCCAACATTGTTGAGGCCAAAGGTGTCTCCTTCATGGCGGTTCAAAGAGAGGCCAACAAATTGGCAGATTTCCTGGCAAATCAAGGAGTGAAGGCCTCCAACATATTCCTCTCTTTGGATTGGGAATCCACTTAGGAGCCAACAGTCAAAACCACTTGTGTCCGTATTAACTATCATGATATTGAACAAGCCTTCGCCTCGTCATCCCCTCCCACAACCAACAGTCATCATGATTTGGTAACTCATATCTAATCTCACGATTGAGCGCTACGACGACTCTCCCTTGGAATGTCCACCCATATATGTTCCCACCCTAGGAAATTACTCCCCGCAGGCTCTCACTAACTCCTCCCGCATGCTCTCCAGCTGTTCCCATGAGTCATCGCCTCTCTGGCTGGCCGCCTTAAATTCCATATTCCCTGCTCACATTCCCCACTGCTCTGCCTTGTTTGGCCTCCCTGCATCCTCTCGCAATACCATTCGCTCCCTTCTCTCTGCCCTCCCTATCCATCTCCTTCTCATTCTGTTTCCATGTTCCCTTGTCATCGTAACCCCCCTCCCCAAGTGTGCTGGGGTCGCCAGGCCTATTGGGCGAATCCCTCCCACTCACTGTTTACCAGAGCTGAAACTTCTGCAAGGAATGCAGCCCGTTTTTTTGTCGATAGAACTCCATCAACAGTGCAGGGAAAAATTGTAGATTTAGAAGCGGAGGCCCACACCCTACGCAGAACCATTCCTTCAGAAATGGTGGACACCGCCCTCCACTGGATACCTGATCCTCGCCTCACCAGAAGTCGTGATAATTTGTACAGTCGTGCAATTGACTTGCACTGGAATACAAAAACACTTTTGGCCATTACTATGCAGGAGCAGAGCAGCGCCAACAAGGAGCTGGAGAAAAAAATAAATTCTTTTTCCGACAAATTTGTGGCGTATGTGCGGGAGGTCCACCATCTGCGCCATGGAAAATTTTAGGGGCTAATATTCGCAGATGGGCTAATTTTCCATGCTTTTTCCAAAAAAAAGATTTGCCAATTCCCTTTTTTTTTAAAATTGATTTGCCCAAATTTTATAGTATAAAAATATTTTGTCTTGAAAATCACCAAAAATTTATATATAGTAATATAAAATGATTAAAAAACTAAATATTTTTACAAAAATAACATTAAAAATTTTACAATTCACATATTGGGGACTACTAAGATTCGCCAAGTTTTTAAACTTTAATATAAACGTCCATCCTTAAAATTTTCCCTGATCTGCGCTTCGTTGACCGCCCTTCTCCTCATTACAACCTGCTGAAGCATAGCTCTGCTAAGCGGCACCAGCAGGGCCCTAGGCTCAAAGAGGAGGCTCCTCCCAAAGCTAATGGTCAGGAGGTCGGGCCATCTTCGCTCCACCGCCAGTTCCTCAATTTGGAGGAGGGCACCCCGGACCGTTCGATCAATGTAGATGACTACTTAAATGATGATGAGGACGTGAAGCCTTCCCTAGGTCCGTGATTTCCTTTTGCTCCTTTTGGTTTTCGATTTTTTGATGTATCTCTATTACTCAAGTAAATCCCCTCTACGGACAGAGGTGATCCCACTAGCCCTAGGGTGGGTCTAGAAACAAGGGATCATGCTAGAGTGTAGGTTCCTAGATAATTGAATGAAAGAGGATGCGATAAGATGGCCTACCTGTGGTCCAAAGTTATCGTCGACGCCTGTAGTGATGATGAGAACCTCTCGCTCCTGATCGAAGACAAGTCACAACCCCTCTGCCTATCGCGTTTGGACACCTGCACAAAGATCAGAAAATGATAACCACACACCACATACTAATTCCATCCAAAATCTACTAGTCAGTTAGAGAAGACTAGCATATTGCATTCGATAAGAAAAAACACAAGACGGGAACCAGACAATAGTCACTTATATTAATAGGTAGAAATAAGAGATACAACCATGCTCTGATGTTGTGGTCTCCTCCAACGAGGCTCGGGCGAAGCATGTCTCAAAACTCATCGGGGAATTTGGATGGGATAAGGGACCTCTCGATGGACTTCCTTCTTGATCTACCTTCTCATTTATTAAACTATAGCTTAGTTCTCCAAGTTCAGCATTTCAGCTGTATAATCCTCTTTTTTCAGCTAGCTTTCATGATGGGAGAAATATCATTTATATAGGGGGAGAGGGAGATTTTAGGATCCATATAATCATGGAAGGGAGACCTATCTTCTAGGAGTGTCCCATAGGAGGAGGAAACCACTACCTAAAGAGGGAGATCCGTGGGACATCTAGTTAACCACTTCCTGTGACTCATCCCTGAGGTGGTTGAAGGAAACTTCTGCCTCTAGTTTGTTAAAAAACATTCCCAAAAAGGCTGGCGCAAGCACAACAAAGAGACAGAGCGCCAGCTGGCACAGCCTCTATTGTACGTCCTTCACATTGGCGCGAGGGGTGAATTGGCTACCCGCGCCAATGCCAAAATATAGGTTTTTATGGGCTTTTTGAGAAGATGTTCTATAGGAGAGATGATGTTCTTATATAGAAGGATGCAAGGAAGGTGTTTGTAGAGGATTACACTACCCACAGGTCACGGGAAAGACCCTCCAATATGCATGGTGAGGGATTGCAGGGACAGTGACAAATTGCTGTGTAACAGATGCCCCCTAAAGAATGAGGTCCGAGAGAGAGGGAGGGGTGAAATGATTTATGAGAACGCGTTCGACCCAAACACTGCTATAAGAAAACCTGCAAGTACAAATACAAGCGATATACGAGGTAAATCGACGAAAAAGAGATGCTACGGAAACGAGGCGATATCCCGAGGAGTAAATCAGCAAAAAAACATTCTTTTTGAAAGAGTAGGAAGTTGGAGCTTCTATCAATTTAAACGATAGATGTCGATTGTAGTTAGGATGGATAGAAGCCTCTATAATAGGTTGGTGCACAACGAGAAAATTAAAGGAGAGAGTTGGTGCTTCCTTGCAAGGTTGTTGTAACTTAACGAGAATTGAGGTTGAAGCCTCCTATAGGTTGGTGCCTGCAGAAAAACAGTGGTGAGAGGGAGTTGGAGCTTGCCTTTGCATCACAACAATAATAAGATGTGGTTTTCTCCTTTTATGGGTTTCCACTTATATTTGGTGTCTCTGTGCATGATATTATGTATTGATTTGATATGTATCATCTGCTTAATACCTACTGCTCTCATATTAAGTCTACTGCTATATTATACTAACACTTGCTGCTTACATTCTAAGATTACTCAAACACTAAATTGGATATGAAATGAAGGTGTAATCTCTGATATAAAGAGAAAACACAATTTCAGGGGAGAACAAAAACAAAAATATCACTCCAGGGGGAGATTAGCCAGCAAGGGAAGCATGAAAACAGGTCCTCAGGATCAAAGGGATTATGGCAATAATACATTCAGCATAAAAGAATCAACAAAAAGGCAAAAGGGTCTGTCGTGCAGCAGAAGAATAGTGAACCCGATGTGTATCTAATCCAAAGTTTGGAGTAGCAGCGTACAAAGTCAGGAAATTTTAGGAAATGCATGAAATATAAAAAAAAAAAAAAAACCATAGCATCAGAGAATAGAAGCTTCAATAAAAATTTAAAAAAAAAAAAATAAAAAAAATTCTAACCCTTTGCCATTGATGTCAAAGGGGAAGGAAGAGCAAGCAACAGTAAGAAGAGGAAGCAGCAAGAGAAAGGATCCTATCAGGCAAACAGAGGAAGTATATTGCCATCAATGCCAAAGGGGGAGACTGTTGGAAATGTTGTCATTGATGGAAAAGGAGGCAGCAAAGAGAGAGACAGGCAAATGAAGCAGCGAATACATAGACAGAGCTGTTATCATGGCAATGGAGGCAACAAAGAAGAAAATGAAGGAAGTAAAGGAGACAGGCAGAGGAAGCGAATATAATAGAGGAAAAACTGTTATCAGAAGCAGAGGCAGAGGCAGAGCCGTTATCACAGCAGTAAAGGCAGAGGTAGCGAATATAGAGGCAAATCTGTTATCAGAGGCAGAGGCGGAGCAGAAAATTTCAAGAATCGCTATTTCGACAAAGTATATATCCATAAAAAATATTCCAGGAATTGTAACCCCAAGCGGCAAGTATATATATATATATACATATATATATATATACAAACAAATTCCAAGAATCACCTCCCCTGCTGGAAGATACACTAAAGATTGGAGCAGCAAAGTATACATATATATAAATCTCATTCCGGGAATCGTTACCCACGCTAGAGTATATATGCACCGCATTACATATATTGCGCCTTATGCATAGAGGTCCAAAGCATACATATATATTTATATGGAGCGCTTTGTAAACAAAGAAACAGAGGTAACAAAGCCTTATATGGTGGGACCCTTTCCTAATCGTATCCATCGCACCATCGCAACATCGCAACATCGCGTCATCGCACCATCGCAACATCATAACATCGCGCCATCACACCATCGCAACATTGCAACATCGCGCCATCGCACCATTGCACCATCGCAACATTGCGAAATCGCAATATTGCACCATCGCAACATCGCACATCGCAAATGTTACATTGCGCATTTTTTTTGTTTGATCCGCCGATCGCTGTTGCGACGTGTTGTCCGCCGTCGGATGTGGGGCCTGACCCTTTCATATATTAGAGGTTGTGATTCGATTTATTGGATTGTAATATAAGACCAAAGGCTTAAGGTGGAGGGCGATGGTTAACATAAAGTTGTTGCAATTGTATTAAAAAATGCCGCGTGGTCCGTGGGTTATATATATGCCTCGGCTTAATGGGAGGGCGATTATTAATATAAAACCATTGTGATGAACGTATGTTCCGCTTGCAGAACTCGCCACATCAACAAGACACCTACTATGTATAGAGCGTTGGAATTTGTCCAGATTTATAGTCAGCTGGTATAAAAAGCATAGTTACACATATGCAACATTTACACCATAGCAGAGGACATAAGAGAAAACAGAGCTGAAAAGAGATAAAACACAGTCACAGAAAAGACAGACACAGTCAAAGAAAATAAAAATGCACAGCAAGCCAAAAGACTAAATGAGTTGAGCTGGAGTTCTCATTGTGGTTTGAATGTAAAAGTTTTAGTTGATTTTTTACTGTTTGTGATGCATTGGCAAGTCTTCGGAAGAGAGAAAATATCCCATTGTAATATTAAAATAAGCACCTACAGTTATATTTATTGAATGAGCAGATAAAAAGAATGAGAAGATAGAAGCCAAAGAGTCATGATTGTTCACTCCAAATTCTTTGTGAAATTCAAACAGTCATGTGAGGAATTCTATAAATAATATTAACTGGATATGCATAAGATGGGTTAGAGAGAGTAAATATAGAGAATGCAGAGTATAGAAGAGTGAGGCAGAGAAGGTTAAGAATAGAACAGAAGAAAGAGATGCTACAGAATAGAGCTGATATCTGAGGTAAATCAGCAAACATTCTTTTGAAAGAGTAAGGAAGTTGGAGCTTCCCTATCAAAGTTGTAGCTTGATAGATGTCAATTGTAGCTAACTGAGGTAGGAGCCTCCTGTAGGTTGGTGCCTGCAGAAAATTGAAGGGAGTTGGTGCTTCCTTGCAAGTTGTAGCTTGCAGAACTGAGGTAGGAGCCTCCTGTAGGTTGGTGCCTGCAGAAAATTGAAGGGAGTTGGTGCTTCCTTGCAAGTTGTAGCTGCTGAGAAGTGAGGTTGGAGCCTCCTGTGGGTTGGTGCCTGTAGAAAAAAAGTGGTGAGAGGGAGTTGGAGCTTGCCTTTGCATCACAACAATGATAAGATGTGGTTTTCTTCCTTTATGGGTTTCCACTTATATCTGGTGTCTCTGTGCATGATGTTTATGTGTTGATCTAATTTATATCATCTTCTTAATACCTGTTGCTCTCATATTAAAGTCTACTATTATATTATATTAATACTTGATGCTCACATTCTAAGATTACTCACATATTAAGTTGGACATGAGATGAAGGGTAAATAAGTTTTAATAAAAGGTTTAAAAGTCCATGAATGGTGTTAAAAATGATTCACCCCTCTCGGTTTAACTAAGGGTTCAACAAATCCCCGAGTTAGATTCAATTGATGGCATGATGCCTTTGAGTCCATTTGAACTTGCATATCAGGCTGTACAGTCATTTTATGACCCCTCTTCAACCGAAATTGATCCAGTGAATGGGATCCATGAGGAATCACTTTCTATATCTAGTTCATCTACAACGACATTTCCTGAACTTGTTCATACTGATGAGCAGATTTGTGAGTTCTTGTCTGTTGACGATTTACCATAGGAAGATCTACATCATTGATCTTCGTTTTTACCTGAACTAGATCATTTTGAAGATGATTTCGCTTCAATCTTTACTGCTGAATATGTCAAGGAACCGCAGAATCCATTGAAAAATCCTAATTCTGAGTTAAATTTGGAAAATATTTCTCGAATGATTCCAATTGACATTTCAGTAAAACCTGGAATAATTGAAAACATTCATATAGGTGCTTCCTGTACTGAAGAAGAAATTCAAACTTATAAAGCCCTATTTCAAGAATTTCGTGATGTGTTTGCCTGGTCCTATGAAGAAATGCCAGGAATTGATCCGTCAATTGTCGTACATGAAATCAAGACTTACCCGGATGCCAAACCTGTCCGTCAACGTCTACGTCAAATGCATCCTAGAAAAGTTGCTGCTATCAAAGCAGAGGTTGAAAAATTACTTCATGCAGGTTTCATTTATCCGATTCCTTTAACAGATTGGGTATCTAATATTGTTCCCGTGACTAAAAAACAAGGAACGATACGAGTATGTATCGATTATAGGGATATTAATCGAGCTTGTCCTAAAGACAATTATCCAACTCCCTATATCGATCAAATAATCGATGATTGTGGCGGCAGTGAAATGTTTTCCTTTATGGACGGCTTTTTAGGGTATAATCAAATAAACATACTCCTTGCTGATCAGCCAAAAATAGCTTTTATTTGTCCGTGGGGGACATTTTCTTACTGCAAACTACCCTTTGGATTGAAGAACGCTGGAGCAACTTTTCAAAGGGCAATGTCTTATGCGTTTCATGACATTAAGCACATTGTGCAACCGTATCTCGATGATTTACCTGCTCATTCATCACGCAGGGCTGACCATCTCACACATTTACGTGCTATCTTTATGAGATGTCGGCATTATCGAATTCGGCTGAATCCACACAAATGTGTTTTTTGTGTCGAGTCGAGTCGTTTACTGGGATTTGTTGTCTCGAAAGCAGGTATTCGCGTCGATCCGTCGAAGGTCGAAGCTATTGTCAAATTACCTCCTCCTTCGACTTTACGCCAACTCCAAAGTTTGCAGGGGAAAGCAAACTTTTTATGTCGATTTATCCCTAACTATGTCGAGCTTATGAAAGGTTTTACCCGGTTGCTGAAACAGAACATTCCATTCTTTTGGGATGAGATCGCTGATCGGTCTTTCGATGCACTTAAACACGCGTTAACCCATGCACCGTTATTGCATCCTCCCAACTACAACCAGGATTACATTTTGTACCTCGCTGCTTCTCATTCCACCATTGGGATGGTGTTAGTTCAGGAAGATGAATCTCATACTGAACATGTGATTTACTATCTTAGTCGAAATCTGCATCCGACTGAGATTAAGTATACGCATGTGGAGAAATTGGCTTTGGCAGCTGTTCAAGCTGTCCAACGATTTAGACATTACATATTGTTACGCAAAACTACGGTAATTTCTGATTGCAACCCTATGATGTACATTTTGACCAAACAATTGCTAGGGGGCAAGTATTCCAAATGGATAGTCATCCTGCAGGAATTTGACTTGGAGTTTGAGAAATCCAAGGCAAAGAAATATTTGGTATTTGCGGAACTAATGTGTGATTTCCCCTCTACTGATACTGAAACTGTGGCAGAGCAGCCCATTGCGGATGAATCTCTATTTCTTATCAGTACTCTTGATCCATGGTATGGAGATATTATCGTTTATCTCCAAACCCAAAATTTTCGGCCTGAAATATCGCAATCTCAGCGACGGAAAATACGTTTCCAATCCCAACAATATAATATTATTGGTGATACACTTTATCGTCGTGGAGCGGATTCTATTTTTTGACGCTGTCTTATTCATGAAGAAGCTGAAAAGGTTTTAAATGACTGCCATTCTGGAGCATGTGGCGGTCATATGTCTGGGTATGCCACAGCCCAAAATATATTGCGCGCTGGTTATTTCTGGCCGTCGTTATTCAAAGATTGTATTTATGCAGTCCGGAAATGCCACAATTGTCAACTTTTTGATCGTAAGATGCGCGCGCCACCCGCTCCTCTTCATCCCATAATTGTTGTTGGTCCTTTCGCAAAATGGGGTATCGATTTTATTACATGTAACCCTCACTCGGCCGAGGGGCATGCATATATTATCTTAGCAGTAGATTATTTTACTAAGTGGGCCGAGGCGATGCCTACATTTTCGGCTGACGGCAAGACTGCTGCAACTTTCGTATTTAATCACATAATTGCTAGGTTCGGTGTTCCTCAAGCCATTATTACTGATCATGGAAGCTATTTTCGGAATGTCATGATGACTGAACTGACAGAACAGCTTGGCCTGCGCTACGATAGTTCCACTCCATATTATCCGCAAGCCAATGGTCTGGTCGAAGCCATAAATAAAGTTTTAGTCACCATGATTAGACGAATTATTGGTATTCACAAGACGAATTGGCATTCCATGTTATTTTCAGCACTTTGGGCATATCGAACCTCAGTCAAAACATCAACTGGTTTCACTCCCTTTCAACTCGTTTATGGTTTGGAAGCTGTGTTGCCGATTGAATGTGAAATTCCATCTTTGAAATTAGCCATAGAGTTACTCCCAGCTACGTCTGAAGAGGAGAAACGTTTTTTGTACTTGGCTCAATTGGATGAAAATCGGAGAAATGCTGCAATAGCAAACGAGGCTCATGTCAAAAAAGTAAAAGCTCAGTATGATAGAAGTGTTACCCCTCGAAATTTTTTAGAAGGAGACCTAGTCTTAGTTTATGATCAAGCCAACGATAAGCTAGGAGCTGGGAAATTCGTGCCCATGTGGCATGGTCCTTTCATTGTTAAGCGAAAGCTGGCAAAAGGGGCCTATGAGCTGATAGATTTTGATGGTATCCCTTTAGATAAGCCCATAAATGGGTTATATTTGAAGCGATATTATGCTTAAACCTGGTGTGGAGATCTTTTATTTTTTAGGTTAGATTTCTTTACTGCTGGTGTGTCTTAGATTAGAAAGGTGTGCCTAGTTTAGAAGTGTGTTTTTATCACTATTCCTGCTTATCTGAGTTTTACTCTTGATATTGCAGATGTCGACGTCTCTTCAAACCTACATTGGTTTTGCTAATGGTGCTTGTCATAGTACACGGAACATTTCTTCCGCAGCTTGGGTTATCTATTCACCCTCTGACGAGTTAGTTTCCATGCATGGGGTAAGCCTTGGTCAAACAACGAATAACATTGCCGAGTATAGTGCAGTGATTGAGTTATTATCTGAGTCCATATCATTTGGGATTCGGAGTTTGATTGTGAGGTTGGATTCTGAACTTGTTGTATTACAGCTTAACAGGGTTTACGCCATTAGAAATCCAGTGTTGTTACGGTTATTTTTAAGAGTTCGTCTCTTGGAACGTGAATTTGACTACATTTAATATCAACATATTCCAAGACATTTAAATACATTAGCAGACGCAGTTGCTTCTAGTATGT